>JXCR01107875.1:33948-50943 GCA_002079205.1 Phalaenopsis hybrid cultivar | reverse complement strand
TCTTTCTTAGCACTAAATCAGTCTAATCTTCGTAGCACTGGAACACAAAATACTCGAAAGAAGAATAGAGAGAAGTATTGGAGAAGAAAATGCTTCACTAAGAAATGAGAGATTACAAAGCTTGAATGCTTGAAACCTTGGATCTCCCATGTGGCTTGGGTGCAACGGGATCTCTTTGCTCCTGGCGACCTCGCCTTTGAGATGACTCCACATTAGTGGCTTCCGACTCCATCATGTGCCCTTGGACACTCTTTGTCATTCCTTCAAACCAAGGCTCTGATACCACTTGTCACCTTCGAAAAGAGCTCTCAAGAGAGGTGGGTAGCTCATAACTTAAATACCGTTGTTTGGCCCTACACCTAGCCGATGTGAGACTTTTTGTCCATGACACGCTGGAGCAANATCTTAGTGTGACTAAACTTCTCTTGTATGTTAAATTGTTGGGAAGAGTACGCAAGTAGCAAACAGAGAAAAAATCAAATGTTAGTGTGACTAAACTTCTCTTGTATGTTAAATTGTTGGTAAGAGTACGCAAGTAGTAATAATAAGATTGACTTGAATATAACCAAGAGGTCATGAGTTTGAAGATTCTTGCTAAAATGTTTTGAAACACAACCTGCCCATGAACATCGCCACAAACTGTAAAATGATGACCATCCGAAATGGAAATGTCCACTAGAGAAGGCATAGCCCGCAGCAACTCTCTGGCCTGTAAGATGATCTGATATGCGTACCTAGCATAAAATTATCTAAGTTAATAACATGCCTGGAATAAAATTTAAGAATTCTACTTGAAATGATTAAAGTATCCAACTCTATAAATGTTGGTAAGCACCTTCTGTGTAAACACTTCTGATTCTTAAAATCATCAAACATTTTCTTAATAAATTCAAGAGTAACCACTTCACCCTCAATTCTTGCGCCATTATATTGCGGTTCCACTTCTGTAATATGATAAAAATCAGAAGCCATAAACTGTACGATTGAAATGAACAAAGATACAAAACGGTAACATAATTCATGTAAAATTATAGATTTGGAAAAATCAATAAACAATTTAACCAATGTAATATAAATTTATAGTCATTCTCAAAAGTTACGTGAAACAAAGAAATTTACATCTAAACAATGCGAATAAAATGTTCCAAGAAGGAACTACCTACCCACAACACTAACCCCGCCCAAAACAATAAGAATCCAACATAGTTAATAAACCAAACCTCCACAAAGAGAAGATAGGATAAGATTTAGCAATTGTCGTATTTTCCAGAATTTAACCCCAAAAACAAATTGTGGGGTAAAGCAGTAAAATTTATGCTACAACACAATCAAGATTGTAAACCCAATGACATTTGAGCTAAGATAATTGAGTCTCGTTGTTACTTTGAACTAACTTAAGTAAATCAACATGTAATTAAATCAACCAGCCACAATGTTAAAGTTGCTGAGACATGAGATGATCTCAATGGCTAACGTGTAACTCAAAGTTAAATGTCACATCTATTTGATACCCAGACATCATATTCAACATTTAACTCGGCTAAACATATATTTGGCCTTGAGATTATTTAAATATGCCTAATAAATTCAGCAATCAAAGTCGCCCATGCATCCAAAGCTATTCACAAATTCAAAGTATAGTTGCCAGACTTCATCAAAAAAGCAGGGTTCTCAACAAATCTCATTCTTTACCTAAATCTCCAAAGAGATATTCATAAATTTAGATAGCTACAAATTAGCTAGATTCATTCATTTTATTATAAAAAAAACATGTAATTTTACATGGATTATTCAAATATAGCCATGCTTATAAATAGGAGGTCAAAGGATAAAATCTGCATATCTCTCTCCCCTTTTCTCTCCCGTTTTATCTACATTCTTATTACTAAGGTTCTGGTGTCACAAACACACTTTAGAATTCACATCTTTTCAAAGCTGTGCTGATGTAATTTGATGCTTCGGACCAGAACTCAAGCAAGGAGCATCAGGATGAAATGAAGAGATCAATCCTAACAAAGAATCAACATTTTATCCCCACCAGGCAAAGAAAACAGATGAAAGAACTACTGAAAATGATGAATCAAAGGATTATAGAGAGTGCTAAGTGCCACTCCACGCGTTAAAATTTCTTGAAGAAAGATCTTTTCACTCTATTATTCGTAGAAAATTATGGAGAGAATGCTAAGGACCACTCCATGTGTTAAAATTTCTTAAAGAAGGATCTTTTCACTCTATTATTCCTAGATAGTCATTGAGTCTTAGCATAAACTTCAACTCTAAAAGTTGATGAGGTTAAATTTTCTGAGAGCACTACTAAGACTCATGAACCACAATAAGCGGAGTAGTGTCGACCTCAACAGTCAAATTTATTTTTTGCTGAGAGCATTATAATGCAACCTCTAAAAAAGCTCGGTCCATCACTGGAACACAATCGAAAAGATGTTTTTAGGCAATTCCGGATCAATTACCAATCAAAAATTGGAGAAGTTTGACACTCACCCCCATTGAAAAGCTTTCTTTTTAAAGCTTGTGAGTGATACTCAAACCTAGCTAAAACACTGTCGAAAAGATGACGTTTTCAGGCAATTTTGGACCAATTACTAATCAAAAATTGCAGAAGTTTGATACTCACCCCCATTGAAAAGCTTTATTTTTAAAGCTTGTGAGTGATACTCAAGGTTTCTTCCTTCAGGGAGGGGGGGTTGCAACATTTTTTTGACCTTTCCCTTTAACAACACTCAATTTTTTTTCTCTTTTTCTCTACTCAGCTTCTGCAAACTCATTAATTTAGATTCTACCAAAAAAATAAGTTAGAATTCAACTATCTAAGTAGCAGCAGTTGAAGCAATACTAAGAAAAACAATCGTTGAAGAAGGTACAGCAAAAGCAAGCTCTGTTGCAAGAGCTGAGGTAGTTGGAGGATCGGAGACTCTGCTTGGACAATAGAATAAGGAGGTGAATTCACCCAAAAAATGGACTAGCAACAGTCGCCTTAATAGCAACTTCATCCCCAAGAATTAATTTGAAAACTCCTTAAAAAAATTAGCAACTTCGTTGAATTTCTCTTTACAAACGAGAACCTTCTTTATTATTTTAGAAACAACACAAATTAAAAAATATATATGAATGCAAGTCACCAAATAAACAAATTAAGCTAAAAACTAAAATGAATCTTACAGGAGAAATGCAGCAAGATGACTTGTGCATTAATATAAGAATGAAAATTCAAGCCTATTTTCTTCAACTAAAAAAAGAATATTCAATTTTTCCAAATCAGGCAAATGAAAATTATCCTCTGAGAATGGATCTGCTTTGTCTTTGTCAACTGATTTTAAGCAATTGAGAAAATAAAATCTCTTTTTAGCTTTTAACTTATTCACTAATCTAAATATCATTATATGGTTAGACGAGAACAAAATGCATACCTTTAAACACCTTAATGGTAAATTGATGTCGAGAAACATTATATGCTAAGGAGTCCTTTCTCTTTCAGGTAGATGATATAATAGATTGTGCTAGCACATGAATTCAAATCACTGCATAGAAATTCATTATGTCTAATAGTTCCCGTCATAATGAGATTTGCAAACTAAGTTTGAAATGATCGTTAAACAAAGTTTAGCATCAATAATAGTGCTTGAGAACTCATCAGCATTCAAAGCCGGATTATAAAAGAATTGTCGAAGATATAAAGCATTTATAGGATTTCGCCCAAGTGAATCTGTTCACACCCTTGGTAGCTCTTCTTTAACACTCGCACAATTTAGAAGGAAGGAATCAAGCCAAAACAAAAAAGAGTCTCAAATAAAGATAGAAAACATAAAGCGTAAAAGTTCTCAAGTGAAGTCAAGAATTATTTATACCGAAAGGAACAGTTCTTGGAAACATTTAAATAGTTTTAAATTAAAATGTCAAACTTAATATTCAATTTATTTTGAATTTAGCCTTGCCATTTTTTGACGAGTCATCATTATTACCGAGATCAATGATGACTTGAAGCCAATACTTCTTGTGAGATTTCTCCTGTACAGGATTTTAAAAAAAAAATAACTTATACAATTGATCAAAAAATTATATCCTTAAAAGCTCGCCCACTTCTAGTAGTTTGTTGAATCGCAAACTCACTGCCATCTAAGAATTGACTAAAATTTGAATGCTCCAAAAAGTTTCAATTTAAAACAACTTGAATCTTCAAATATTGAGAATCTCAACGAAGAATACAAAAAATTTTTAAAGGCAACAGTTGGTCAACTTTTCAAGAAATTATCCTCCCGAGCATTATTGTTTTGTTCCTAAACTGCCACCTTCAAAAGAGCAAGTTGATATTTGAACTCAGCCATATCCAACTCAGCACCACTTACCAATTAAGAAAAAAATTACTTCATCAACATCATCTCAATTTACTTTGATAAGATCATAACTTCAATTAATTCTCTTGACAAATTCAACATAGAATTTTTAACATCACGAAGAGTTCTCGTGGGATTGACATTAAAGTTTTCCCCTTACAAGTTGCGGATTCAATAGCTTTCCTCGCCATCTTGGGATCGTTAACAATTGGCAGTGTTAAGAGGTGTCCATGCAATAACTTCAGCATCTTTTTCTAAAGGTTTGGCGAAGAAACAACTTCAGTGTGCTTTGATCTTGGCTCTCCAACAAATAACTTTGAAAGAGAAAATCTTTCTTAGCAAAGCTAGACATAGTTTGCTCGAAGTTTTGTAATAACGAAGCAATTCCAAACAGCTTTCTTAGGTGTACTTGTTGATGTCATTGTCTGACCAACTCCGCACCAAAACTTCCCTGATCTTCGCCCAAACGCTCCTTGATTGTATAATACACTATAATATCGCGCATAAAATTCAAGAAAAGCCCTCCAACTCGACAACTTCAACAGACGATAGACCAACATTACCTTCAACCACTATCTTCTCATCAACGAGCTCCAGAGTCATTTGTCACCTCCCAAAAGAGCTCTTAAGAGAGGTGGGCAACCCAGGACTTAAATACTGTTCTTCGGCCCTACACCTAGCCGCTGTGAGACTTCTTGCCCGTGACATTCTCCTCCACCCAATCACATGACGCCCTCGTCACGGATCGGCTCCTCTGAGGGCCCCACTGGACCACGGAGAGTCCACACACCTGGCAAGCAGTAATCTGTTGTAGAACCAACTATCACGGACTAACTTTCCTCAAGTCACTCGTGCGGCTTTAGCGCTCTTTCTTAGCACTAAATCAGTCTAATCTTCGTAGCACTGGAACACAAAATACTCGAAAGAAGAATAGAGAGAAGTATTGGAGAAGAAAATGCTTCACTAAGAAATGAGAGATTACAAAGCTTGAATGCTTGAAACCTTGGATCTCCCATGTGGCTTGGGTGCAACGGGATCTCTTTGCTCCTGGCGACCTCGCCTTTGAGATGACTCCACATTAGTGGCTTCCGACTCCATCATGTGCCCTTGGACACTCTTTGTCATTCCTTCGAACCAAGGCTCTGATACCACTTGTCACCTCCGAAAAGAGCTCTCAAGAGAGGTGGGTAGCTCATAACTTAAATACTGTTGTTTGGCCCTACACCTAGCCGATGTGAGACTTTTTGTCCGTGACACGCTGGAGCAATTTGGTCTATTAGACTAACTAGAGATAACTTCAATATATATATATATATATATATATATCTTAAAAATAATTTAGTAAATCTCTATATGTACCAGAGCAAGAAGATCTTCAGCAGCATCCAACAATTAGGGAGACTCGTTAGGTAGCAGAGGAGGAAACACACTGATTCTAAAGGAGCAGTCACCGATTGAGCCGAGTCAACTTAAAATGTCTCCTTGCTTTAGCAAGCTTAAATTTTACCTTCTTCACCCTCCGTTCTATAGAACTTTCCCCTTTTTTCCTTGTAAGCTCCCTAAAGATAACGACTATAACATCCTTTCAAAATTATATCTTGTCAATAGGGATGACCATTTTCAAAGCAAATTATAAAGCTCCAGCAAAAAGGAGATAAGAAAACTAGCGACCCTGAAACTAAGGCAAGGTATTCCAATTTATAAGGCATTGACTGTACTGATATAAACAAAATGATATTAATGTCAAAATCAAGGTGAACATCAATACTAACATAATCCTAAAAACATGTTATCAATACTCCTTGCAAATTAATTTGTAACTAAGGCAAGGTATTCCAATTTATAAGGCATTGACTATAGTGATATAGACAAAATGATATTAATGTCAAAATCAAGGTGAACATCAATACTAACAAAATCCTAAAAACATGTTATCAATACTCCTCGCAAATTAATTTGTAAATATTAAATATTATGCTAACTAATTTTAATAGATAAAAGTAAGCAGCAAACTCAGTAAGATAAAACATAGCTCTTGCTGAGGGAAGTGCTAAAAATAATGATATTGCTACCTAATAGGAAATAACTCCTTTATTTTCTTGTCCTTGTCACTCATCCCTTCTAAATGTATAAAAAACTCAGAAAACTAAATGCAAATCTAAAATATCCATAAGGTTCAAATAAATGAACTTATTCAAGTCGACATGCGTTTAACAAAGTTAGCCCAGGCTGCTATGAACTCAACCTAGCCAATCGAACTCATAGAACCTCACCAAACCTATGTTAAACTCGCCAAATTCCTTATTACCTCATTAAGCTTATGCTAAAGTCGCAAAACAAACAAAGCTCAAACATAGCTAAACTCGCGAAACAAACAAAGCTCAAACATAGTCACCTATGCTCATGAATTATTTGGCCACTTCCACAATGAATGTTAGCAACTTGTCAACAAGTTGATTACAAATCCAATTACTCAATCCGACAACATGCCACACATATTTTATAATGAGTAATAGTAAGTCTCATTCATGTAACTAAATATGTAGCTTTTCTATAATTCTCGGAAACTAACCAAAAAAAGTGGGTTACAGGAAAAGCTCGTGGTTAAGTAATTTGACTCAAATTTATATAATTGGATTCACTTTTCTATGTTCAAACCCATGATAGCAAAACCCCAAAGGTTCTTACTAAACATCCTTTTTTTTTCCTACTCTTTTCACTGAGTGCTACTGAGATTATAGTATAACCCACTAACAATTTTTGATCCAATATTCTACTTTTGTTAAAAATCATGAGATATCCCATCAACAATGAATTCCAAAATACTCTTAATGTTCACCTCTCCTATCACTCTTAAAAGAACAATTACAGCTCAACAATGAATGTCAAAAGCATTTGAAATCAATCAAATATAACAAAGCATGATGAAATAAAGAGCATAAAAAGAGAACATGGAGCAAGCACGAATACCTATACTATGGTAATCTATTGAATCTACAACTGAGTGTCTTTGAGAATCTTTGACGGCAATTGCCTCTTCAAAACGTATCTTTTGATAAGCTTTTTCACACTCTTTCAGCTTTCTAGTGGCATCTAGATCATTCGGGCAAATTCTTTTCACCTATTAGTCATAAAAAAAATGCTAAGAATTTCAATGATACGCTTCAATTTTTTAAAAATAAGTATAAAAAATAAAAAAAATCATAAATATTGCCAAGACTGCCAAAGTAGAAACTACAATCATGCAGATTGGAGGTTTAAATAAAATTGACTCTATATGTTGCAAAACTAAATGAAATATCACCGGAGCTTGGGTTCATTTATTGCAGCTAAAAAATGGTTAGAAAGTATGAAATCAACATAATTACTCTGTTTTAAACCTTTTATAAGATAAGTGAATCTCAACTTTGCCCCCATCCCTTCCCACTCTATTCCCTCATTTCGTATACATGCATGGGAACACCTAAATTCAGTAAGCCCATGCAAGCCTGCTCGTCACCTTACATTATGCATTCACAAATGCATGACAAATTGCTTAGTTTGTTAAGACTACATCACACACTTGAAATTCCATAAGCCTTATATACAAATGTGTGAAGCTTGCTTAATCCGGTAAAACTCCATTAGACATGCAGATGCATGGACACGGAGACAAACAAATACACACATGACATGCATAACATGGAAACAAGTCTCAAGCATGTGCCCTACATGCCCACAATCACCCAATCACACCTTAAAGTTTACTTGGGTGTTGACATACGCATGATCCAAAATGACCCTTAATATTGGCACTTCCATCTGTCAATTGTATATCATGTATATATGTTCAAGAGATTTGAATATACCTGCTGAAAATCTTTCAATGCCTCCTTAAACTTCCCCATAGCTAGATATGCTGCCCCTCGTCTATAATAGCCCTAGAAAAAACAAAAAGAGAACATTTAGATCAAGGCCCAAAGAATTATTTTCTGAGCAATAGTATTCTGCAGAAAAAATTAGGCATTTACCTTTGAATATTTAGGGTCTAATTCAATAGCTCTTGTTGCATCTTGCACCGCGCTGCCATACTCCTCAAGTTTGATGTGTGCAAATGCACGATTTGCCCAATACACAGCTTTATGCCCATTTAGATTAATAGCCTGGCTGTATAGATCGACAGCTTGAGAAAATTTATTCGCTGCAAGGAACCACAGGGAAACAGTTCAAAAAAAATAATAAAAATCTCATATGCAAGTACACCTTCCATATACAAACTTATCACCATATACAAACTAATCGCCACCACCTTGTTTTTCCTTCTGCTTATCAATGAAAAAAAGGTTGGACATAACATCTCAAACAGAAACAAGAAAAACATATTAACTGCACGCAAATAAACATTACCCTCTTCCAAAAACCATTTAAATGATTCAATCAAGACCAATGTTTTAGAAAAGGAGGCTCCAAAAGAAAAGCAAAGACTCCCCATGCGCAAATGTAAAAGATAAATGTGTTACCCTTAAATGCTTCATTGGCTAAGTTTTTAATTTCTTCTGCCTGTTCAGCATTCGCATTTGAAGCACCATCTATACCCGCCATTAGAATTGTAGTTTCTTGCAATGACTCAATATCACTATGTAAGAAGTACCAATTTCAAGCTTTAATCTGAAAAATAATAGAACAAACACTAAACTCTATATAGAATATCCAGATGCTAATGAAAAAAAATGAAAAATGTCATTGAATTTAGAAAAAATGAGTACAGGTGGAAAAAGAACATGCATAAAGAAGGATAAAGGATGCATAAATAAGAGTGTTGGATAACATAAATGCCAATGGATTAGTAAGGAAAACAGATAGACCAAAGATCATATCTTTTGAAGTTGTGCAAAACAACTTATTCAAAATAGATTTAAGACCCCATTCACCAAACAACAAAAATGAGCGGAGAATGACATTATAAAGCCAGCCTCAAGTAGCATATTTAACAGATATGATATCAGGTGCTACAAAAAATGAATGCTTAAGAATTAGCAAAGTATACCCAGTTGGCACAAGTGATAATGTAACAAGTTGGGAGTTGCACGCACATTCATTCTTAAGAATAAAAATGAAAGCTTTGCAATTGCACATTATACCCAATCTATATGAATTCTCAATTTACTATCAAATAGAACATATTACATAAATTTAAGCACATTAGAATCAAATGAAGTGTTGTTATTAGGAGATCAAAGGCTCTCAAGATGGCTAATAGCAAAAAAACAGCCACAAAAACAACTCAATTTTGCAGTTACGAAATCAATGTCATGAGATTAATTGGTGGAAATACGAAAAAAAAAGGCTTGAAGTAACAAGATAAATATTTTTTTTAAAACAAAGATGATAATGTAACAAGTTAGGAGTTGCACGCACATTCATTCTTAAGAATAAAAATGAAAGCTTTAGAATTGCAAATTATACCCAATCTATGTGAATTCTCAATACTAAGTTAAGTGATGCCGAAATGAGAATGAGTAGGTGGATGAGTGGCTTTACAATTAGAAACAAAATGAGAAATGAATATATCCGTGAAAGGGTTGGTGTAGCTCCAGTGACGGACAAAATTAGAAAGAGTCATCTTAGATGGTTTGGTCACATTAATCGTTGACCATCTGATGATCCGATTAGGAGAGTGGAAGTTTTAGATCCGGCTTATGTTAAGAAAGGCAGAGGTAGACCTCGGAAGACTTGGGTTTATTGTATAAAAAATGATCTTACTTTATTAGAAATAAATGAAAATATGACACTAAATAGGACGCAATGGAGAAAAAGAATTCATGTAGCCGACCCCGCGTAGTGGGGTTAAGGCTTTGTTGTTGTTGTTGTTGTAAACAAAGATGAATTATAAGAAAAACAACCACTAATGGGTCTATTTGGGGCAGCTGCAGTATATTAAGAAACAGTTGTGAAACTGCTGAAAAATAATCTGACGTTCAAAATACTGCAATGGCTAATACAAATTTTTTTATATTTTGAAAAAGTATGACCACAGCTAGAAAGTTGTCACTGCACCTAGCCAGGGCAGAAAGAAAAATGCAGAATTCAGTGGCAATTTTTTTTAAAAAATCATCAAAACTCAGTTTACCCATAAGACAAAACTGTGGTGTGGTGCAACATTGTCACCGCACCGACGCCCCCAAACGGACCCTAATATTCAATTATAAAATAAATTAATTGACAATTAACAACAATGAACCCAACAAAAAAAAAAAAGGCTTCCACGTAAAATCTAAATCCACTGCATGTAACACCAGATAATCCCTTAAGTACTAATAATCAAATTAAAAGGCAGCCTGTACAGCTTCCATCTTATTAACACCCTAATCCTTTCCGCCGTCTATTGCTTCGGCATGAGCATCATTGCAATGATTCAAAAACGCGGAAAAATACCAAAAAGGGATCCGAAAATTGGATAAAATCAAACGAATAATGTACGCCCCGCGGGAAAACTTGATCAACTGCAGTCAGAAAAAACCTTTTCTTGATGAATAGGAGGTTCACGAGCTAAAAAGGGGCAAAGAGCCATACCTCTCGATAACAGCTAGCAGCAGGGAGGGAATGGACTTCAGGAAATATACTAGGGTTTAGGAGCAGAGGTTTTGAAATGGTAGAGAAAAGAAGAAACCCTAAAATCTAAATAGCCGCCCGTGAGCTATGGAGATGAGTTGGGACAGTTAATTTGACGGGGTGGCTAATGGTGACAAATGATCAGAAACATCGGGTGATGACATCAAAACTTCGGTGGAGCGCGCCGTTCGGAAGGGAACATCTGGTCGTCCAAGTTGGCTCTAAAAGCACGAATACATCATGCAAGCAGGGGAGAAAATTTGCTTATTATATCCGTGTTATATTGAATATTAAGCGTGAAATTTATTTGTAAGTTCAGGTCAGTTACAGATAGATTATATGGAGATTACNTGGCTAATGGTGACAAATGATCAGAAACATCGGGTGATGACATCAAAACTTCGGTGGAGCGCGCCGTTCGGAGGGGAACATCTGGTCGTCCAAGTTGGCTCTAAAAGCACGAATCCATCATGCAAGCAGGGGAGAAAATTTGCTTATTATATTCGTGTTATATTGAATATAACTTCTATGAAATCTATAATCCTGTGAAAATATAAGCGTGAAATTTATTTGTAAGTTCATGTTTATATGGAGGTTATATCGATGTTACAATTGATATAACGCGGATATAATACGGATATAACGTGAATATAACTTCTATTATGTACGCAGCGCTGTGTACTTACGTACGCAAATTTTTCCGGCAATCAAGACAATAACCGAGTGGATTACATGCAGACNGTTACAATTGATATAACGCGGATATAATACGGATATAACGTGAATATAACTTCTATTATGTACGCAGCGCTGCGTACTTACGTACGCAAATTTTCCCGCAATCAAGACAATAATCAAGTGGATTACATGCAGATCATCAAGGATATAATTATTTACAAATTTATAGAATAATAATCTAGTGAATTACATACATACCAACCAAAATATTGATATGCACAAATTCATTGAATTAGAATGTATCTAGACTTCTTCAAAAGCACACCTCTCTCTCTTCTTTTTCTCTTTTTCTCTTTCATATTATTTAAATTCTTGTCTCTTCTCTTCACTCTTTGTCTCCAAAACTCAATTGAAAATTTATTAAATGTCAGGGCAAGTAAATAAAATTTAAGCTTAAATGTTATATCCATGAACTTAGAGCTATCAAAAAAGCTCGTTGTTCGTGAACAGCTCGTGTTCGGTTCGTTCGTTAAGTAAACGAGTCAAACACAAACAAGTTTTTAAAGCTCGAATTATAAACGAGCCGAATACGAACAGTTATTTATTCGCTCGTGTCCGGCTCGTTTTAGCTCGAAATAAAAATTTATATAATTATTTATATAATAATATATTATATATATTTATATCTAAGTTTAAATAATAATTACTTGTATTATAATGTGGTAACGCGATTTTTTTTACATACATTTGGTCCATGTTCAAATTCAAAGCTCTACATCTATTTTTTCAGTTTAATTTTAACGTGTCAATTTCGAGCCGAACACGAACACACTGTTCACGAGCCGGTTTCAAACACGAGTCAAACACGAGCCCAGGCTGAGCTCGCTCAAACTCGGCTCGTTTACAGCCCTAGATACACTAATTCTCAATGTTTTAAAGACCGGATCGGACAAGCCGGTTTAATCGGTTCAATCGTGAAACCTCATCTAGAACCTGTTCCGATTTGGCTAAAGCTCGTATCCAACATCAAACCATTCAAAAAACGATCAAACCGACAGTTCAACCACCGAAACCGAAGAACCAGCATCACTATCCAGTCCATTTTTCTGCTGCAAGCGTCTGCCTTTTCTCTAATGCTGAATTTGTTGGTGCTCTTAATATTTTGCTTGTTGCGTCAAGGTGTTGTAGCCTGCAGTTATGGTGAAGCCTATAAAACTATAACATATTGAATTATTCAAGTATTTATATATAATATGACTGCAAGAAGCAAAGACTAAAAACTAAAAAAAAAAAAAAAGTTAGAACATTGCAATGTAAATTAGCATATTAAATTATTCCATTTTAATTAGAATAATAATTTATTCCATATTAAATAATAAAAAAATAATAATAATAATTTATGTAGCATATAAATTATTCCAAACAAGTGAAATAGTAATAAAATATTAAAGTATAAGAAAATCTTACCCTTATTAAAATAATTTGTGAATTTATTTTTTAAAAACAATTATCTTTATTTTTATAAAAAAAATTCGCTCGAAATCACTCCAAGAGAAATTATTTTTAACGTCTGGCGTCTGAACTTTCATTTTTCTAAACAAAACACTCAAATCTGTAATATTATCTCCAAAAAAATACCACTTTTAAAAAAGATTTAATTGAAATTGGCAAATTTGATTGGACAGATAATTTTACCATATTATATTATTCTCTGTTGTAACAAAATTTTTATGGCGTGTTACTACATAATTTGTGTTATTTTTAAATAAATTTATGATTTATTATGTCATCTAGCTGAATCATGGGTTCAGCCTCAATTCAACTTTTGAACCTTGAATCTCTTCTTTTACTGGTTCAATGACGGATCCGATTTTCAAAACTTTGCTAATTCCTTTTGTAACACTAAATGTGCGTATAATTTTGTCATTATTATGGAAATGTCCATCACATTTAATTATTTATTTTCTTTTTTTGTTATTGATGCAAATTTATTTCAATAGTTTATGGAATATCATTTACTTACATAATATTATAGAAAAAAATTGTGTTGATTTCTTTAGATAAAATGTTTACATAAAAAAATATTAAACATAATTAAGAATATTATATAATACATTTTTTTTTTCTCAAGGATAAATCTAAGAGCTATTTCGTTGACAAATTAATTATCTTTTCATTACTAAATAATAACTTTATATTGCTTATCAGCTATATTTTATTTTGATTATTTAATTAACGATTAATATGATATTTGATACACCAATAAACTCTTTTAATTTGAAAGATGACAAAATTTGGTCCTAGCAAAATAGACACACACACACACACGAAGGAACTTGGAAAGAGATTGAAAGGAATCCAAAGATGATTAAGTCGAAGACTTAAGACTCTGAGATCAAATGATTGCTTGAAGGCATATCCAATCTTATGTGGACTCAAACTTCAATTTCAATGAACTAAATTTAATGAACTTGAGAGAAACTTGCTAGGAATTAAAATTAAGTGTATGAAAGTAAATGAATGGAGATTTAGTTTGAAATTCTATTTTAGGATTTCAACCACTGACTAATTCTTTATCGAAACCTATAAGAAAAACTTAAAGCTAGATTCAAGGTTCTAGAAGAGAGATGAAGTTAGATAGAGCTCATCCAAAAATGATGTCAACACTTCATTGGGAGGAAATTTAAGTGGAGGGTTGTTAACTGTACTCTTCTAATTGATGGATTTTGAGGTAGTTACACCCTCTAGCATACACAATCATCAGTTGTTAAGCCACGTGCAAAAGTCAAAGGATCTTTTTTTTAGATTCCTTCATTCTTCATTGACAATATTCATGCTAAGGAGGTTCATTCACCACAGGATGATGTGTTGTTGGGAAATGGAGTAGAGGCTTGGCTTGTTGGACTTTAGAGACTGCACCCTGGAATAATGAGTATTAGACCAAGAAGCTCGTGTATTGCACTTTTTAGCCATCAATAAGTGTAGACTTCTATCGAAAGGAATTCGTTATCTACATAAGACTCCAAACTATCATGTGCCGGAAAATTTGTAGCGGTAGAATGATAATTATAATGTATTAGCATTGCACAAAGATCCAATACACACATAGATAATAAAAAATAGCAAGATAAGACACCAATATTTTTTAAGTGGAAAAACACTCGAAAGGAAAAAATCATGGGTCTTACCCTTGTAAAAGTAATCCACTATGTGACTGTAAATATATAAGTTCACTCTCCTATTGAATTAAAGAAGATGAAATTATAAAGTTGATAATCGCATATATATAACATTAGTTCATCCATAATAATCGTAATTGGGTTACAATAAACATAAATTTTAGTAATAATCATAATAGCATTAGTTGGCCACAAAGGTCATAGTTGGTGACTATAATAGTTTTAGTTGGTTACAAATGTCATATTTGGAAGTTGTAATAATATCAATTAGTCACATTAGTTACAATTGGTGACTGTAATAATGTCATTTTGTCACAAAGTTCATAATTGTAAGATGTAATAGCATCAATTAGTCATAGAGGCCGTAATTGATTATTATAATAGCATCATTTGACTATAGCAGTTATAGTTGAAACTTGTTATAGCTTCAGTTGGCCACATAAGTTGCAACCATATTGTCGTTAGCAATCTAATTCACTAATGATAGTGAGTAGAGGTGATGACGACCAACAAGCAGTGGCCCACATCAGCCAACAGATAGTGCTTGACAGTGGTTGGCAACTATAAAGTTCAAAAGTTATTGTTAGGTCTTCAATATGATGTTATATTCTATGGATGTATTTAAGATACATTAATAACAAGTATGGGTCATTAAAGATGGTGAGTAGGGGAGGTCGACAGTGACAACAGTGACCAATGACCAGTGGTTGACGGTGCTCTTCAACAATGGATGTTTGAAGTTATTGTTGGGTCTATAGTCCATAACATTACTAAAAGTTCTCCTCTTCTCTTCCACCCTCAAAGTGAAAAAAGGGGATCTAGTTATAGCATAAGGGTAGAGGCATTTTGGTATTTTTAGCAAATAACTTCCTCAAAAAACTGATTGGGCGTCCTACAAAGACCCCTTGATCATAGGGGTTTTTAATGATTTGAGAGTCTTAATGACCTAAAAAATAAGCAATTGTAAGCTTATTGAATTCCATTGTGACACTATATTTGAATATAAATATGAAAAATTTGGAATTAATTTGATCATTCAATTGACAATCCAAAACCTCCAAAAGTGTTTTAATAGCTTGATCTAGGCTTGATTAGTTTCATATCAAACAAATTTTTGTATCATCAGGTTCATCTTGTTGAAATGGTCAGTTTGATTATAAATATATTGAAATTGAAGACTTGAATAATCTTTAATTTGAATATGGAACGTTTCTTGCTAAAAATATGTCAAATGATAAAATTGATTGATGATGCATCAATTCTATATTTATCTAGACATTTAGTTATACATTATTTGAATAGTTTTAAAGTAATATTGTTTATAAATTATAAGAAACCAGGTTAAATTTTTTAGCATGGAACCCATTTTTTAACACGATTAGCTCGTAAGGGCTCGGTAAGCTTAGTTTGATAATTACATGCATTTAATTAAGACTCCTTCAATTAAAATTTTATTTTATTTTCTTATGGTGAATACAATTAGCTCGTAAAGGCTCAATAGTCATGTCTTGATGAGGCCCCTTTATATTTTTTAAACTCACTGAAAAATATGGGTTCAAGTAAGTCATTTAAAATTCTCTAATCAAAAAATAAATCAAAATCAACTTAACCTCAAATAAATATGAATTGAAACGAATAGATTTTGAACACTATTGTAAAAGCTCAATTCAAACTTAGGCGAGAAAATATTACATCAGGACACCACATGCAGAGCTGCATGCGGAGTCCAATGAAATCACGCCACGTGGCGGTACAAAAAAAATAAAATATGTCCGATAATATAAGAAAATATTCTTCCCGTGTTATTCAAGTATTATTGTGTGTTATTCAAGTATTATTGTGTGTTATTCAAGTATTATTAATGTGTTATTGTGTTATTATAACATCGAAAATATTCTCAGAATACAATAACACCTATATAACATATAATAACACCTGAATAATACGGAATAACACCAAGGAATATTCTCTGTGTTATCGTGCCTTTTTTTTTTTCTGTCACCGCCACGTGGCGTGATTTCATCAGCTCTGCATGCGGCGTACTAATATAACATTTTCTCACTTTAGGCAAGCTTAAACATGCTTTAATAATTGAGCTCAAGCTCGATATGTCTCTAAGTGATGAGCTCGATTTGGTTCTGTTATAACCCCATATACTTTAATTTCGTTCTCTTAAATAAATTAGTATATATATATAT
>JXCR01107875.1:2315-25837 GCA_002079205.1 Phalaenopsis hybrid cultivar | reverse complement strand
CCCAATCACGTGACGCCCTCGTCACGGATCGACTCCACCGAGGGTCCCACTGGACCATGGAGAGTCCACACACCTGGCAGGCAGTAATCTGCTCTGATACCACTTGTCACCTCCCAAAAGAGCCCTTAAGGGTGGTGGGCAGCCCAGGACTTAAATACTGCTTTTCGGCCCTACAACTAGTCAATGTGGGACTATTTGTCCGTGACATCAAGCTCGATATGTCTCTAAGTGATGAGCTCGATTTGGTTTTTTTATAACCCCATATACTTTAATTTGGTTCTCTTAAATAAATTAGTATATATATATATATATATATAAAAGCAAAGACTGACAAAGCATAAATGCAACACTTGCAATAAATCAAAACAAAACAATAAAAGTTTCTCTACATTCTCTTTAATTTACAACATTTTCCCACAAACCAAAGGACCCCTATGGCAATTACCATGAAGAGATTCACCTAACAGCACTGTGATAACGTCTTTCAGAAGCTGAAATAATACCATATTCCTACCCAAATTGTCCCTCTTTAATTTCATGCTTCAATTTTCCNGACCCCTATGGCAATTACCATGAAGAGATTCACCTAACAGCACTGTGATAATGTCTTTCAGAAGCTGAAATAATACCATATTCCCACCCAAATTGTCCCCCTTTAATTTCATGCTTCAATTTTCTTTATTAAAAAATGAAATCCTCCCTTACATAATACATGAAATAGTTTGCTGGTTTATACCAAAACTTATAAACCAGCAAACATGTATTGCACATAACAACAATTATCAGAAATCCACCCATCTTTCTGAAAATTACTATCTTTGAGAACTGTTAGCACTTTAGTGTATATCATATTCTGTAATCTTTCTTCAATCTAAATTATCTGTAGGAGCTTCTTTGTTACCTGTGACCAAAACCCCAGCGTATGTATCGCCGTAAATTTCAGGCCAACCCCTCTGGGTTAAGCAGATGTTCCATCTGCATCTGCTGCCTGAAGTCCAGACTGAGGGATTCAGGTTAGTTTCAATTCTCGACTCAGTATTCGTCCCTCCGAGATCACCCTTGCCCGAAATTCGATCTTAAGATATCTTCGGCGAGACTCCAGGACAGCAAATGCCCTCCTGAGTCTCCAGTTAGTAGCTGCTTGAGATCGTTTGTGATGTGCAGTGCTGTAACTGGATGTTTATGTGATTTCATCACCTTATGAAGCAGTAGTATGTATTCCGGCGCTTTGCCGGCGAGAATTAGCCCTCCCGAGACATTCTCCAGCGTCTTGTTCTTCACGCCGGACTCATCCATATCCCTGCAATGCACCATGTTCCAGATTTTCACAGCCCCACTCTGGTGCCCCGTTACGTACCAGTTCGTGTCCTGCCAATCGGAGAATGCCGGGCATGTCACAGATAAGATTAGATCGGATGGGAGCTGCGAAGTATTGACGACGGCAAGACAGTCTCCATTGATGCTCCATACTCCAAGAAGAACTCCGGCGGCTGTTAGGATTTCTCCAGTGAGGTCGTTGACATGTATGGCGNGATCGGATGGGAGCTGCGAAGTATTGACGACGGCAAGACAGTCTCCATTGATGCTCCATACTCCAAGAAGAATTCCAGCGGCTGTTAGGATTTCTCCAGTGAGGTCGTTGACATGTATGGCAGATACTGGCGCCGGGAATTTCGGGAGTTGTTTGACAAAGGACAAGCTCGAAAGATCCCATAAGATGACCGTGCAGTCTTCGGAGCCGGAAGCGATTAGGGTGTAAGGTTGGCTGACGTAAAGGCAGGTGACCTTGGTTGTGTGGGCACAGAGGGCTCTGGCAAGGTGAAGGCTTCGTTGAGCTCGAATGTTATCTTTAGAGAATCTCCACACTGCGACTACGCCATCGTCACCGCCGGTAACGAGGATCTGACCATCGTGGCTGACTCCGGTACATAGGATTTGGTTCCCACCATGAAGGTTCTCATGAGTGGAGAGGAGTCTGTCCTGATCATAGTTTATGATCCTCACGCTTCGATCAGGGAATCCCCATGCGATGTACTTANTACGCCATCGTCACCGCCGGTAACGAGGATCTGACCATCGTGGCTGACTCCGGTACATAGGATTTGGTTCCCGCCATGAAGGTTCTCATGAGTAGAGAGGAGTCTGTCCTGATCATAGCTCATGATCCTCACGCTTCGATCGGGGAATCCCCATGCGATGTACTTGCTGTATGTTATGGGTTTCAGCCGATTGTTTGCGGCGGCAGTGATGACCTTATCATGGAAGGTGATGATTTGAGAGATAGATGATGGGGATTTGCGGATCTCGTGGGGAAGAAGATGGGCGCTGTAGCGGAGGGGGTGAAGAGGAATTTTCCTATCGGTGCGGCGTCTCACATGTNGTACTTACTGTATGTTATGGGTTTCAGCCGATTGTTTGCGGCGGCAGTGATGACCTTATCATGGAAGGTGATTATTTGAGAGATAGAAGATGGGGATTTGCGGATCTCGTGGGGAAGAAGGTGGGCGCTGTAGCGGAGGGGGTGAAGAGGAATTTTCCTATCGGTGTGGCGTCTCACATGGGGTTTTAGAAATAATTGCTTGGGAGTTTGGCCAAAATGATTGATCTGAGCANTTTGCGGATCTCGTGGGGAAGAAGGTGGGCGCTGTAGCGGAGGGGGTGAAGAGGAATTTTCCTATCGGTGTGACGTCTCACATGGGGTTTTAGAAATAATTGCTTGGGAGTTTGGCCAAAATGATTGATCTGAGCGAGAATGGAAGCTTTCATTGCAGGATCGGTTACAGCGTCTATGTCAACATTTCCTTCATAGGTGTAGTGATAGAAGACATTAATGGCATCCTCAGCTGCCTACAAAACATTGAATGGATTAAGATTTATGACAACCAGAAATGGAAGATAACGAGCAAGGGTGTAAAAAATAGTATCCTGCCTGTTTGTAGCATTTTCTAGCCCTGAGTTTATAAAAGTGTAAATTTAGTCCCCAAACACTTAATATGGAGAAAAAATAGTCTTCCATGAGGTCTATGTCAACTTATATATTAAAAGAGTTCAGGGACTAATATGACATTTTTATAAACCCTGGGATTATAATGACTCTATGTAAATAGGCATCGAAACTACTTCAACAATTTACACTGTAGAAAAAAAAGAGTTTCTAAGGTTATCACTAACCTTTCCTCTTTGCTTGTAGCCGAAAATTAGATCAATCCAGTTATGCAGATTCTCGGAAACATAATCTGATTCCAGCGCTTCCCTATGTTTTCTAATGAACTCCCTTGGGCTGCCTTTGGCCCAAGGAGGCAAAATAACATCACCAACCTGAAACAAAAAGGGAAATATTGCACCACAAACATAAGTTAAAGTGCCACATTTTTAGAATGTTCATCTCAACTGAAAGCATTAGTTTATGCACAAATGATTGGATGGGAAAAAGAAAAGGGGCATCTACATACATAGCACACAATTATTATATATTTAGATATCTCACATCTAAACTTCCATATTTACGCACCTAACACTCAAATCTTTAATATCACATCAACAAATACACTATTACCATTTTTAAAAAGTAAAATACACATATTCATGCATGAGTCTAAAGCACCAAAATGCTTTGTAAGTAAATATAAAAGTTCATGTGAGATATGTAAATACAAAAGAATTGTGCACTGTATTAAAATATCAATCACCCAAACTTCAATTTTTACGTACAGACCACCAGATTCTTATGTTTTTGGTATAGGTTGGATGTTTTGTAGATAAAAATTGAAGCATGGGCCGTTGATATTTGAATGCATACGAATTTGGCGGTAGGTATGTAAATCTCTCAAATATAAAACATTAAGAGAGAAAAGAAAAGAAAAGGATGATGACCACGCCTCACCTTCTCACCCGACTGCTTTTCTCCAAAGTCAAGATTAAATCGGTTTTCTAGAAACTCCGGCAGATAAAAGAATTCAGGAATAAGCTCCTTAACATCTGAGGTATTACCCCTACCCGCAGCACTCAACCAAGTATCCCTCACACTGTTGAACAACCGGTCGGCATGGTCAAACTGGCCGCCTTGCAGAGTCTGGTTTTCAGAACTGAACGGTGGCAGCCTCAAAAGATAAAATAGAACAATTCCAGCACTGGAGTAATGAGATCCATAATGAAATTTTGGCACATCAGGGTCATCCCAACTCTCATATCTGCAAATAAAAAAAATATATATATATATAGATATATATATAATTCAATTTAGCAACACTTCACAGTAAGGAGAACCGGAACCATAGTTCCAGGAGCCATAAAAGGATAGCGAGGCATTTACATAAATACCATCCAATTCTTATGTATTTACATATCTAACACCTAAAACATTAATTTTAACATTTATAACACCCAAAAATTTTCATATCACATATAAAATACCAACATTTTAACTTTAAGAGGTGAATTACACCATTTCATGCATTGAAAAGGTGGAATGTATGTAAAAATTGACTTTTAGGTGTTAGATGTGTAAATACATAAGAATTGAGTGGTATGTATGTAAATCTTCAAAGATTAAAATGGAACCAACCTCTTCTTGAACTCTTCCTCTCCTTCGGGAGTTTGGCAACCCATTGGTTTATCGAGCTTTCGGAAAGTTTTTGGATTGAATAAATCGAGAATTTCGCTTTCGTAATCTGCAAGCACCCATGGAAATACAGGGTACTGCGTGAGATCGCTATATCCGCGGCCGGCGAGTGTGTTAAGATGCATGAGGTATTGGAAATTGCTGATTTCTCCATTTTGCCATCTTTTTGAGAAGGATTTGGCAGAAATCTTAAAAAGGCGGCTTCCCTCGTTTCCATCTTGTTTAGAAGCACCTGAAATAGTTGTATCCAACCTGTGAGGAGAATATGATCATTAGCATTTTCAGCATATAATTTAAGGCTAATTATGTCCAATGTCAAGGGGAGTGTAGAATGAGTACTAATAAAAAAGGTCAAAATAGAAAAATAAAAAAATAAAGATTAAATCATTAATTTTCTCTTCAAGATGCTTTTATTTTCTCATCAAGATGCTTAGAAGAGATTAGAAGTGTCAAAATGATTCATTGACTAGAGGGTCTATTTTAGTCCAAAGTTATAAAAATGTCCATTTAATCCACAGAATCTATTAATGGGGGCCAAAATAGTCCTCTCTCGGGATATTTCAGCCCATATTAAGAAAGTATGGGAACTAATATGATAACTTTATTTATTCTAAGACTAAAATAACAAGATGTAAATAGTCAAGAAACTATTTAGGCAATTTACTCCATAAATTAGAGCATGATGAGACATATCCATTACAAAATGAAACAAAAAAAAGAAAAAATAATGTTGGCAATATTTACCATAGCCAAGGCAAAGCAAAGCAACTCTCTTTGATATTTGGCTTACTAATAGTATGATTTGTGGCTCTTCCTGCGACCAGCAATTCATCATATTTACCAGACTAGAAAAAAAATTTTATAATAAGGTTCTTGCGCAATTAGATTAAGTACTCATTTCTGGCAGGTAGACTAGTAAGGTTTTCAAGGTTTAGTTTTGGACCATAAAGGAAAAGTGACACAGTGCACGTGTCTCCTTGGCTCTAAATCAAGATTCATTAATATTTGATGTGTCAGGTTAACTATTAGTGCTTAGCATTTTTGTTCATGAGCAGTAGATGTAGAAAGGAAATTTGAAATGATGCAATTTAATGGTGATCAGATGATGAGACATTGTTGATGATTTCTTTCTTAATCTTCCTCTTCTTTGAATTGTTTAAACGCTCCCTTAAGTTCACCCTTAGGTGAGAAAAGATATCGCTTGTAGAGAGATATTTTAGAGAGAGAAAGATGGAGAGACTGGTCTCATTAACAAAATTAGAAAGAAAGATCAGATATAAAGCAAGATTTTTTAGCGAGAGATGATTAATCTCNGTGTAAATTTAGTCCCCATACACTTAATATGGAGAAAAAATAGTCTTCCATGAGGTCTATGCCAACATATATCAAAAGAGTCCAGGGACTAATATGACATTTTTATAAACCCTGGGATTATAATGACTCTATGTAAATAGTCAACGAAACCATTTCAACAATTTACACTGTAGAAAAAAAAGAGTTTCTAAGGTTATCACTAACCTTTCCTCTTTGCTTGTAGCCGAAAATTAGATCAATCCAGTTATGCAGATTCTCGGAAACATAATCTGATTCCAGCGCTTCCCTATGTTTTCTAATGAACTCCCTTGGGCTGCCTTTGGCCCAAGGAGGCAAAATAACATCACCAACCTGAAACAAAAAGGGAAATATTGCACCACAAACACAAGTTAAAGTGCCACATTTTTAGAATATTCATCTCNGAGAAAGATGGAGAGACTGGTCTCATTAAAAAAATTAGAAAGAAAGATCTGATATAAAGCAAGATTTTTTAGCGAGAGAGAGATGGAGATGATTAATCTCTTGAAGAAACCAACAAGAAAGAAGAAAGCTTTCATTGGAGATTAATCATGGAAATTGTAATTCTATGAATAGGAGGGAGGGAGGGAGGGAGGGAGAATATTTGGCTTCTATTAGATAGAGAGAATATGATACAAAAAAAGTGAGCGACTTTTTTTCCCGGAAGTAATTTGTTAATTAATAGCTAAAATAATATTAATCCTAATCCTATATATAAAAATAAAGTTTACAGATTTAAATTTAAAAAAAAGATCAAAATAAGTTTTAAGAATCCTATTATATAATTTAAATAAAAATAACTATAAAACTAAATACATTTGAAACTAAAATCAAACAGGAAAAATAATTTAACTCTAGGATCATACGAAATAATCATAATAGATGCTTTGTGCTGCAACATATAGCTTTGTAATTGTAATGACCGATAATAATAATAACAACAACAACAACAATAATAATAATAATAATAATAAGTACAACAACAACAACAACCAAAACCTTAATCCCACTACGTGGGGTTGGCTACATGAATCCTTTTTCTCCACCGCGTCCNTCTAGGATCATACGAAATAATCATAATAGATGCTTTGTGCTGCAACATATAGCTTTGTAATTGTAATGACCGTAATAACAACAACAACAACAACAATAATAATAATAATAATAATAAGTACAACAACAATAACAACCAAAACCTTAATCCCACTACGTGGGGTTGGCTACATGAATCCTTTTTCTCCACAGCATCCTATTTTCATTTAGTTCTAATAAATTAAGATCTTTTTCTATACAATAAATCCAAGTCTTCCTAGGTCTACCTCTACCTTTCTTAACATAAATCGAATCTAAAACATTTACTCTCCTAATCAGATCATCAGATGGTCGACGTTTAATGTGACCAAACCATCTAAGATGGCTCTCTGTAATTTTGTCCGTCACTGGAGCTACACCAACCCTATCACAGATATATTCATTTCGCATTTTGTCTCCAAGTGTAAAATCACTCATCCACCTAATCATCTCATCTCGACAACACTTAACTTAGTATCATATTTCTCTTTTAAAGGCCAACATTCAACACCATAGAGCATTACAGGTCTCACCGCCCTCTTATAAAATTTTCCTTTCAGTCTAAGTGGTACTTTTCTATCACACAAAAGGTCAGAAGCATTCCTCCATTTAAACCAACCAACTTGAATTCTACTATTAACATCCCTGTCTATATCACCATCGCTTTGAACAACAAACCCGAGATATCTAAATCGTTCACACTTTTTAATAATTTGATCACCCAAAGTTACACTTTGTTACTAGATCTACGGCTACTAAAATTACATTCCATGTAATCAAAGTTCTACTTAAATGAAGGTCTTTAGACTCCAATGTAGACCTCCATAATTCAAGTTTTTCCTATTCTACTTAAATGAAGGCCTTTAGACTCCAATGTAGACCTCTATAATTCAAGTTTTTCCTGGACTTTTTCTCTCATCTTATCCACAAGTAGGATATCATCAACAAAAAACATACACCAAGGTACATCCTCTTGTAAATGTCCGGTAAGGCCATCCATAACTAAAGCAAAAAAATATGGGCTTAAAGTCGAACCCCTGATGTAATCCAGCAGAAATAGGAAAATATTTGGTCAATCCTCCTTCACTTCAAACACAAGTAACAACTCTAGTATACATATCTTTAATGACTTGAATATAAATCATATCAACACCTTTCTTCTCAAGAACGCTCTAAAGGACATCTCTTGGAACTTTATCGTAAGCTTTTTCTAAATCAATAAAAATCAAATGTTGATCCTCCTTATTATATCTGAACTTCTCCATCAAACCTCTCAATAAATGTATAGCTTCCATGGTAGACCTGCCCGACATAAAACCAAATTGATTATGAGAAATCTTTGTAATACGTCTCAACATATGTTCAATTACCCTCTCTCATAATTTTAAAGTATCACACATCAACTTAATTTCTCTATAATTTGCTCATTCTTGTGCATCCCATTTATTCTTAAAGAATAGGGACCAAAATACTCTTTCTCCACTCCGCATCTTTTTAGTTTTTAAAATAACATTAAAAAGTTTGGTATGCCAAGAAACTCCAAAATCTCCTAAACATTTCCACACTTCAATTGGAATATCATCAGGTCCTATGGACTTTCCGCCCTTGGTTTTCTTTAAAGCCTCCTCAACTTCTTTTTTATTAATGCAATGGTAAAAATGAAACAGTTTATTATTATTAGCGATATTAAGATCACTAAGGTCGGTCATATTTTCAAAAAATCCATTAAAAATTTTATCAAAATAACTCACCCACCAATGTTGAATATCTTTTTCCATGAAAAACACTTTTTGATTTTCATCTTTAATACTTTTACTTTTCTTTTCACTTTGTTTGACTAATTTATACATATATTTTTCACCCTCCTTAGTATCTAATCTATCATAAAGATTACTAAAAACATAATTTTTAGTATCACATATTGTTTTTTTAGACTTCCTACGAGGAGTTTAAAATTTTTCCCAGTTCCCTAAGTTTTTACAATTAAACCAATTTTTATAACATAATTTCTTAGATTTTATCTTTTTTTGCACGTTATTATCCGAACACTAACTATTTTTATTTATAAATATTTTTTCTTTTTATTCTCCAAGTACATCTTTTGTCACTTGTTTAATAGTATTTGTTACTTCATCATACATAGCATTTGCTTCTCAATGAATGTCCAAAATTTTGAAATCTTGAATTTTACTCATAAAAATAATTTTATTTGTGTCTTCTAGGTTCCTCCATCTAATTCAACGTTAATGAGTCATAACATTCTTTATTTTACAATTCTTCATCTTAAAATCTAGAACTAATAATCGATGTTGGGTACTTAAATCCCCACTTAAAATGATATTGCAATCTTTACAATCTCGACGATCTCTTCTTCTCATAAGAAAATAATCAATTTATGTTTTATTAGACTCATTCTTATAAGTAATAAGATACTCATCTCTTTTCTTGAATAAAGTATAAGTAATAACAAAATCATAGGCTAAAGCAAAATCTAAAATGACTTTACATTTTTCATTCTTTACTCCAAAACCGCAGTCACCATGAATATTTCTAAAATCTTCTACCACCCTACCGACATGCCCATTTAAATCGCCTCCAATAAAATTTTTTTCTTCAAGTGGTATCATTTGTATTAAGTCTTCTAAGTTATTCCACAATTTAACTTTCACCCCTATATCTAAACCTACCTAAGGAGCATAAGCAATTATAAAATTAAAAATCTTATATTCAATAATAATCTTAAGGGCAATAATTCTATCACCAAATCTATTAATTTTTACAACATTATCTTTCAAACTCTTATCTATAATTACACATACATTATTTTTAGTGCGACTCTTACCATAATACCAAAGTTTAAAGCCTAAGTTATCAATCTCCTTAGGCTTTTCTCCCACCCATTTAGTTTTTTGAATACATCAGATATAAATCTTTTTATGAATCATAATATCAACTAATTCTATTAATTTATCATTGATAGTACTTATATTTCATGACATGACGTGAATCATTTTTTATAATTGTGTAAATAATAATAATAATAAGTAAAAGAAAAAAAATTTAATTGATGTTAAAGGTTCAGTTAATAGTCACGACGACTGCTTTTGAGAGTTGGGTATTTCATTCGAACCACGTGGAGGAAATCGGAAGCTACACAAGAGACCAGGAGAGGTGAGGGAGAAGAAGAAATAGAAGAAAAATGTTGTGTTTATCTCAGACCTTGCTTTCGACCCTGCATTTGAGTGAGGGAAGGCAGTCGACATCATTTAACATCGATTCTACAACAGGAGATAGTGTAAGGTGCTTAATTTTTACTTGTGGAAGGAAGGAAGATGTTGCAGGTAAGAAGATGAGAAAAGAAGGTTGAAGCCTCGTATGTGAAGATCAAACCAAACCATAAGCTTCGACGCCACTTACGGAAGATTCAATCGCTTCCATTGTGGACAAGAGAAGGAGAAGACAGAGCTGACCATTTTTGTGCGGATTCGAGAGAAATAAGAGGAAGGAGACGACTCATGTAGGGAAGAAAAAGTCGTGTGTGAGATGTGTGTAGAAGAAGAGGAAGAATCAACCCCTTGTATCCTGGGAAGTGAGAGGAGTTGAAGGGTTTCGTGCAGGGATAACTAAACCGAGCCGAGAGGAAAGTGTTTAATTCTTTAAAGTTATATAATTTTTTTAGTAAAGTATGTTATAAATTAATATTAAATTGTATGAATTAATAACAATGAGTAATTTTGGCAAGCAATCAAATTAAAAACTTAGAGAGATTGAGATAACATTTGTGCAAAAAAAGAGATAATTGAGAAATCAATGAAAGAAGAATATTCAAGTCAGAGGAGAAAAAGAAAAACAGAGTAAATGGTCTAACTATATATTTGAATTAGAATATTTAATTAAATGTATTAAATGTTTAATTATAATTCAATGTCAAAAATATAGACAAAAGTTTAAGGGCAGAACTAAACCAATTAGTGTGAGGAAGCAAACCGAGTCTTTGATGTAAGAGAGAGCTTGTATCATTTAAATTTCCTTTGTAAAAATTGAAATCATATTTAAGTATTAAATTGGAGTTATATTAATTAATGTCATGAGCTAAAGTGGAGGAATAAGCTTTTGAAGAGGTCTTTGAAAAGTTAAGAAGAGAAATTATATTTCTAAATTACAGTAGCATTTCTTATTTCTAAATGTATTATAATTTCAATTTTTCACCCTTTATGTTATATATCAGAGTCTTATAGTAGAATTGTCTCTTCATATTATTGTGTCTAAAGCATGCATATTAGCAATTATCAATTGACTTATAGTTATTCTAAGAAGATGTTATATGACTACATGATTTGTATATTTCAGTATAAATGCATATATCAGTTTATTTCATGACTTATAGATTAAGTAAAATTGCAATTATTCATAAATAGATAAAGGTAAAGTATTTCATAAGAAAAGGATATATGATATGAAGAATGAAGTGGTGTATATAAGAATGCCTGTATGCGCATACTAAAGAAGGATTTCACCCCTTATGGTACATATAGAGGACGTCAGTGTACTTGCACAGATAGATGTTATATTATCACCCCAAATAATTGTGATGTTTAGATCGCTAACCGCTGTACCAACAAAAGAATGTCAGCCAGGAGCAAGTAGACATCTTTCCACCTCAGATAATCATATAAATTAGATTATGAATCGTCGAGCCGATGTGATCAGGGCGTGTTATGTTATATTTTGACAGTACTTCTAAGACAGGTGTAAATGTTAATTGCATGAAGTAAAGTTAAATATTAAACTTTGAAGAATACAGTTAAAGTTAATCCATATTAAAGTTTAAATTAGTTTCATTAAATAAATGAAAAAAACACATGCATTAGAATATTATAAGATCTTCTAGAGTGAAATATGAAAGACCAACATATAATGTTTTTCCTTGAGTTACCACAGTTTGGAAAAGTAATTATTCTACTAGGTTATTTTTGATGACTCGTTATGTCTTTTAAAAATTTTCAATTTTAAGCTCTTAAATAAGATGGATACTAGAGGAGCTAATGTGTACAAAAGGAGAGAAAAATTGGAAAGGTAAAACTTTTACTTGTTAAAAAATTACATTTATTAGTGGCACTTTAATGAATAATTGTATATTAAACTATTAATCATAGAATTAGAATAATAGAAAATTAAATTATATTATCCGACCGTTTATTCCCGCCTTCATTAATTTTAAGTCTCGGGTCGAGTTGTGACAGTAATATTAGAATTAACTGAATGAGTATGAAATAAAAGTCAGACTTCACTTTGGCATTCCATCTGGGATCAATCCCCTTAAATCTCCCTTTTTCCTACGAGCAATAAGGTTCATTATTTCTCTTTATCTCTTTAACCTTGGCTTTCTTCTTGGAGTCATTCACACATCTCTTCGTATTAATCTCTCATTTCTCGCAAACTTCTTAGTTTTTCCTTTGAAAATTTCTCTCAAACAAAAAAAATTTCAAAACTTTGCCTAAATTTTCATTTTCATTGCACCTGCATCATCAACAAGTATCTTCGTCAAACTTCCTGAATCCTATCAATTCTCTAGTAATAAATTATTATATTTTGATTTTGAGACTCCTACGAGATCATGATATCACCTTCTCTTTTTCTAAATCTCTTTATCTTTCACTCCATTGTTCATGTGTACGATTTCCTAATTTTTTGATAATCTTCTTGCTTTAGAAATCGAAAATAAATAGTACAAACATAAATTATCTTAGTTTATTTTTATTAGTTATTTTAGTGTTTTTGATATTTTCATCATTGTTGCACCCAAATCCTCCTTTTCTTACCTCCGGTAGCCACAACTCCTTACACCATCTTCCTCACTACTCCAAAAAACTAATAAAATAAACAAAGAAAAAAAAGAGAAAAAAATTATTTTTTTTAGTTCAAATTCAAAAATTAAATAAATTCAAAATTGCTTACAAAAAACGTGTATTTGATTTGAAATTCAAAATTAATTTGAAAATTCATTGCAACCATCATTTTCCTTTTTAGTAAATATTATATTCATCATCATCACTAGCCTTATCTAAAGTATTTGGGGTTGGTTTTGAATCTTCATTTTCATTCATTCTTGTTGAGTCTTTATACACAGAGTTTCGTCTATTCTTAGAAAATTTTATCCCCATAAACACTCAAAATATACTCCATATTTCACTCCATAGCATCTTCCACAATTCCATTCAAAATATCAACTTAAAATCTCCAATATTAGCCTTTGTTTGAATTTAAAAATTCAAATTTCAATTCAAATATGAATTTCAAAAATTAGAATTCAGAATTTGAATTCAAATGTAAATCCAACTCTCCAAATTTTCCCTCCATAATTTTCTCCAACTACCTTTAACCAACCAAACCATGTTAGCTTCTCCGTCTATTCTAGATCACCTATTTCCAAAACCCAATTGAATCCATCAAGCCAACAAAATAGATCAAACCCAACAAATCCAATTACATCTAAACTACCTAGCCGAACTAGTCTAAAAAAAAATAAAGCCCAATGAAAAAAAAAAAAAAAAACTTTATCAAAAAATATTTTGGTTAGATCTATTTAGTCTAATAGTGTGCACGATGACCTATAAGCTTTCAAGGACATATTTCCAAAGCCAAGACATAGTTCTTATGGATCTTTCATGAAAGCATTCTAAAATTAAAGAATAATAGGACTAGGACTATTACTCCTATTTGTCGACTCTTCTATAGGATGGATTTACCACTTGCATTTACATACATACCACACAATTCTTATGTATTTACATATCTAAATAAACACTCATATATAATGGCATGCATACCATTCAAATGTTTAACATCACATCAAAAATACCAAAACCAATATCTTTTTAAAAGTGAAATACAACTTTTCATGCATAGGTTTATGGCACCAATGTGCTATAAGATGAAACATCAAATTCTGGGTGTTAGATATGTAAATAAATAAAAATCGTGTGGTATGTATAATATATGTAAATTTCCCAATAAAAAGGCGNATGAGATCCATAATGAAATTTTGGCACATCAGGGTCATCCCAACTCTCATATCTGCAAATAATAAAAAAAAATATATATATAATTCAATTTAGCAACACTTCACAGTAAGGAGAACCGGAACCATAGTTCCAGGAGCCATAAAAGGACAGCGAGGCATTTACATAAATACCATCCAATTCCTATGTATTTACATATCCAGCACCTAAAACATTAATTTTAACATTTATAACACCCAAATTTTTCATATCACATATAAAATACCAACATTTTAACTTTAAGAAGTGAATCACACCATTTCATGCATTGAAAAGGTGGCATGTATGTAAAAATTGAAGTTTAGGTGTTGGATGTGTAAATACATAAAAATTGAGTGGTATGTTTGTAAATCTTCAAAGATTAAAATGGAACCAACCTCTTCTTGAACTCTTCCTCTCCTTCGGGAGTTTGGCAACCCATCGGTTTATCGAGCTTTCGGAAAGTTTTTGGATTGAATAAATCGAGAATTTCGCTTTCGTAATCTGCAAGCACCCATGGAAATACAGGGTACTGCGTGAGATCGCTATATCCGCGGCCGGCGAGTGTGTTAAGATGCATGAGGTATTGGAAATTGCTGATTTCTCCATTTTGCCATCTTTTTGAGAACGATTTGGCAGAAATCCTAAAAAGGCGGCTTCCCTCGTTGCCATCTTGTTTAGAAGCACCTGAAATAGTTGTATCCAACCTGTGAGGAGAATATGATCATTAGCATTTTCAGCATATAATTTAAGGCTAATTATGTCCAATGTCAAGGGGAGTGTAGAATGAGTACTAATAAAAAAGGTCAAAATAGAAAAATAAAAAAATAAAGATTAAATCATTAATTTTCTCTTCAAGATGCTTTTATTTTCTCATCAAGATGCTTAGAAGAGATTAGAAGTGTCAAAATGATTCATTGACTAGAGGGTCTATTTTAGTCCAAAGTTATAAAAATGTCCATTTAATCCACAGATTCTATTAATGGGGGCCAAAATAGTCCTCTCTGGGGATATTTCAGCCCATATTAAGAGAGTATGGGAACTAATATGGTAATTTTATTTATTCTAAGACTAAAATAACAAGATGTAAATAGTCAGGAAACTATTTTGGCAATTTACTCCTTAAATTAGAGCATGATGAGACATATCCATTACAAAATGAAACAAAAAAAAAGAAAAAATAATGTTGGCAATATTTACCATAGCCAAGGCAAAGCAAAGAACCTCTCTTTGATATTTGGCTTACTAATAGTACCAGCAATTCATCATATTTACCAGACTAGAAAAACACCATTTATAATAAGGTTCTTGCGCAATTAGATTAAGTACTCATTTCTGGCAGGTGAACTAGTAAGGTTTTCAAGGTTTAATTTTGGACCATAAAGGAAAAGAAACACAGTGCACGTGTCTCCTTGGCTCTAAATCAAGATTAATTAATATTTGATGTGTCAGGTTAACTATTAGTGCTTAGCATTTTTGTTCATGAGCAGTAGATGTAGAAAGGAAATTTGAAATGATGCAATTTAATGGTGATCAGATGATGAGACATTATTGATGATTTCTTTCTTAATCTTCCTCTTCTTTGAATTGTTTAAACGCTCCCTTAAGTTCACCCTTAGGTGAGAAAAGATATCGCTTGTAGAGAGATATTTTAGAGAGAGAAAGATGGAGAGACTGGTCTCATTAAAAAAATTAGAAAGAAAGATCTGATATAAAGCAAGATTTTTTAGCGAGAGAGAGATGGAGATGATTAATCTCTTGAAGAAACCAACAAGAAAGAAGAAAGCTTTCATTGGAGATTAATCATGGAAATTGTAATTCTATGAATAGGAGGGAGGGAGGGAGGGAGGGAGAATATTTGGCTTCTATTAGATAGAGAGAATATGATACAAAAAAAGTGAGCGACTTTTTTTCCCGGAAGTAATTTGTTAATTAATAGCTAAAATAATATTAATCCTAATCCTATATATAAAAATAAAGTTTACAGATTTAAATTTAAAAAAAAGATCAAAATAAGTTTTAAGAATCCTATTATATAATTTAAATAAAAATAACTATAAAACTAAATACATTTGAAACTAAAATCAAACAGGAAAAATAATTTAACTCTAGGATCATACGAAATAATCATAATAGATGCTTTGTGCTGCAACATATAGCTTTGTAATTGTAATGACCGATAATAATAATAACAACAACAACAACAATAATAATAATAATAATAATAAGTACAACAACAACAACAACCAAAACCTTAATCCCACTACGTGGGGTTGGCTACATGAATCCTTTTTCTCCACCGCGTCCTATTTTCATTTAGTTCGAATAAATTAAGATCATTTTTTATACAATAAGCCCAAGTCTTCCTAGGTCTACCTCTACCTTTCTTAACATAAGTAGAATCTAAAATATCCACTATCTTAATTGGATCATCAGATGGTCGACGTTTAATGTGACCAAACCATCTAAGATGGCTCTCTCTAATTTTGTCCGCCACTGGAGCTACACCAACCCTATCACGAATATATTCATTTTCCATTTTGTCTCTAAATGTAAAGCCACTCATCCACCTAATCATTCTCATCTCGGCAACACTTAGCTTAGTATCATGCTTCTCTTTTAAAGGCCAACATTCAACGCCATAGAGCATTGCAGGTCTCACCGCCCTCTTATAAAATTTTCCTTTTAGTCTAAGTGGTACTTTTCTATCACACAAAAGGCCAGAAGCATTCCTCCATTTAAACCAACCAACTTGAATTCTACTATTAACATCCCTGTCTATATCACCATCGCTTTGAACAACAAACCCGAGATATATAAATCGTTCACACTTTTTAATAATTTGATCACCCAAAGTTACACTCTGTTACTAGATCTACGGCTACTAAAATTACATTCCATGTAATCAATTTTAGTTCTACTTAAATGAAGGCCTTTAGAGTCCAACGTAGACCTCTATAATTCAAGTTTTTTCTGGGCTTTTTCTCTCATCTTATCCACAAGTAGGGTACCCTTCTTGTAAATGTCCAGTAAGACCATCCATAACTAAAGCAAAAAGATATGGGCTTAAAGTCGAACCCCTGATGTAATCCAACAGAAATAGGAAAATATTTGGTCAATCCTCCTTCACTTCAAACACAAGTAACAACTCTAGTATACATATCTTTAATGACTTGAATATAAGTCATATCAACACCTTTCTTCTCAAGAACGCTCTAAAGGACATCTCTTGGAACCTTATCGTAAGCTTTTTCTAAATCAATAAAAATCAAATGTTGATCCTCCTTATTATATCTGAACTTCTCCGTCAAACTTCTCAATAAATGTATAGCTTCCATAGTAGACCTGACCGACATAAAACCAAATTGATTATGAGAAATCTTTGTAATAAGTCTCAACATATGTTCAATTACCCTCTCCCATAATTTTAAAGTATGACACATCAGCTTAATTTCTCTATAATTTGCACATTCTTGTGCATCCCATTTATTCTTAAAAAATAAGGACTAAAATACTCTTTCTCCACTCCTTAGGCATCTTTATAGTTTTTAAAATAACATTAAAAAGTTTGGTAAGCCAAGAAACTCCCAAATCTCCTAAATATTTCCACACTTCAATTGGAATATCATCAGGTCCTACGGACTTTCCGCCCTTGGTTTTCTTTAAAGCCTCCTCAACTTCTTTTTTATTAATGCGACGGAAAAAATGAAACATTATATTATTATAAACGATATTAAGATCACTAAGGTCGGTCATATTTTCAGAAAATCTATTAAAAATTTTATCAAATAAACTCACCCACCTATGTTGAATATCTTTTTCCATGAAAAGCACTTTTTTATTTTCATCTTTAATACACTTTACTTAGGTTAAATATTTACTTTTCTTTTCTCTTTGTTTGACTAGTTTTTACATATATTTTTCACCCTCTTTAGTATCTAATATATCATAAAGATTAATAAAAGTAGAATTTTTAGCATAACAGATTGTTCTTTTAGACTTCCTACGAAGAGTTTAATATTTTTCTCAGTTCTCTAAGTTTTTACAATTAAACCAATTTTTATAACATAACTTTTTAGATTTTATCTTTTTTTGCACGTTATTATCCGACCACTAATTATTTTTAATTATAAATACTTTTTCTTTTGATACTCTAAGTACATCTTTTGTCACTTATTTAATAGTGTTTGTTACTTCATCCTACATAACATTTGCTTCTTCATGAATATACCAAATTTTGAAATCTTGAATTTTACTCATAAAAATAATTTTATTTATGTCTTTTAGGTTCCTCCATCTAATTCAACGTTAATGAGTCATAACATTCTTTATTTTACAATTCTTCATCTTAAAATCTAGAACTAATAAACGATGTTAGGTAATTAAATCCTCACTTAGAATGATCTTGCAATCTTTACAATCTCGAAGATCTCTTTTTCTCATAAGAAAATAATCAATTTATGTTTTATTAGACCCATTCTTATAAGTAATAAGATGTTCATCTCTTTTCTTGAATAAAGTATAAGTAATAACAAAATCATACGCTAAAGCAAAATCTAAAATGACTTTACCTTTTTCATTTTTCACTCCAAAACCGCAGTCACCATGAATATTTCTGAAATCTTCTACCACCCTACCGACACGTCCATTTAAATCGCCTCCAATAAAATTTTTTTCTTCAAGAGGTATCATTTGTATTAAGTCTTCTAAGTTATTCCACAATTTAACTTTAGCCCCTATATCTAAACCTACCTAAGGAGCATAAGCAATTATAAAATTAAAAATTTTAGATTTAATAATAATCTTAAGGGCAATAATTACCAACTCTATTAATTTTTACAACATTATCTTTCAAACTCTTATCTATAATTACACATACACTATTTCTAGTGCGACTCTTACCAGAATACCAAAGTTTAAAGCCTAAGTTATCAATCTCCTTAGCCTTTTCTCCCACCCATTTAGTTTCTTGAATACATAAAATATAAATCTTTCTATGAATCATAATATCAACTAATTCCATTAATTCACCATTGATAGTACTTATATTTCATAACATGACGTGAATCATTTTTTATAATTGTGTAAATAATAATAATAAGTAAAAGAAAAAAAAATTAATCGACGTTAAAGGTTCAGTTAATAGTCACGACAACTGCTTTTGAGAATTGGGTATTTCATTCGAACCCGGGGAGGAAATCGGAAGCCACACAAGAGATGCAGGAGAGGTGAGGGAGAAGAAGAAATAGAAGAAGAAGGTTGTGTTTATCTCAAATCTTGCTTTCGACCATTTGAGTGAGGGAAGGCAGTCAACATCATTTAACATCGATTCTACACTAGCATGAGGGCCAGGAGACGGTGTCAATGTTGCAATGGAGGTGCTTAATTTTCACTTGTGGTAGGAAGGAAGATGTTGCAGGTAAGGAGATGAGAAAAGAAAGTTAAAGCCTTGTATGTGAAGATCAAACCAAACCATAAGCTTCGATGCCACTTACGGAAGACTCAATCGCTTCCATAGTGGACAAGAGAAGAAGAAGACAGAGCTGACCATTTTTGTGCAGGTTCAAGAAAAAAAAGAGGAAGGAGACGACTCATGTATGGAAGAAAAAGTCGTGTGTGAGATGTGTGTAGAAGAAGAGGAAGAATCAACCCCTTGTATCCTAGGAGGTGAGAGGAGTTGAAGGGTTTCGTGCAGGGATAACTAAACCGAGCCGAGAGGAAAGAGTTTAATTCTTTAAAGTTATATAATTTTTTTAGTAAAGTATGTTATAAATTAATATTAAATTGTATGAATTAATAACAATGATTAATTTTGGCGAGCAATCAAATTAAAAGCTTAGAGAGATTGAGATAACATTTGTGCAAAAAAAAGAGATAATTGAGAAATCAATGAAAGAAGAATATTCAAGTTAGAGGAGAAAAAGAAAAACAGAGTAAATGGTCTAACTATATATTTGAATTAGCATATTTAATTAAATATATTAAATGTTTAATTATAATTCAATGTCAAAAATATAGACAAAAGTTTAAGGGCAGAACTAAACCGATTAGTAGGGGGAAGGAGCGAAGTGTGCGAGGAAGCAAACAGAGTCTTTGAGGTAAGAGAGAGCTTGTATCATTTAAATTTCCTTTGTAAAAATTGAAATCATATTTAAGTATTAAATTGGAGTTATATTAATTAATGTCATGAGCTAAAGTGGAGGAATAAGCTTTTGAAGAGGTCTTTGAAAAGTTAAGAAGAGAAATTATATTTCTAAATTACAGTAGTATGTCTTATTTCCAAATGTATTATAATTTCAGTTTTTCACCCTTTATGTTATATATCAGAGTCTTATAGTAGAATTGCCTCTTCATATTATTGTGTCTAAAGCATGCATATTAGCAATTATCAATTGACTTATAGTTATTGTAGGAAGATGTTATATGACTACATGATTTGTATATTCCAGTATAAGTGCATATATCGGTTTATTTCATGACTTATAGATTAAGTAAAATTGCAATTATTCATAAATAGATAGAGGTAAAGTATTTCATAAGAAAAGGATATATGATATGAAGAATGAAGTGTTGTATATATGAATGCCTGTATGCGCATACTAAAGAAGGATTTCACCCCTTATGGTACATATAGAGGACGTCAGTGTACTTGCACAGATAGATGTTATATTATCACCCCAAACATTTGTGATATTTAGATGACTAACTGCTGTACCAATAAAAGAATGTCGGCCAAGAGCAAGTAGGCATCTTTCCACCTCAGATAATCATGTAAATTAGATTATGAATCGCCAAGCCGACGTGATCAGGGTGTGTTATGTTATATTATGACAGTACTCCTAAGACAGATGTAAATGTTAATTGCATGAAGTAAAGTTAAATTTTAAACTTTGAAGAATACGATTAAAGTTAATCCATATTAAAGTTTAAATTAGTTTCATTAAATAAATGAAAAAAACACATGCATTAGAATATTATAAGATCTTCTAGAGTGAAATATGAAAGACCAACATGTATAATTTTTTATTTTCCTTGAGTTACTGCAGTTTAGAAAAGTGATTATTCCACTATGTTACTTTTGATGACTCGTTATGTTCTTTTAAAAATTTTCAATTTTAAGCTCTTAAATAAGATGGATACTAGAGGAGCTAACGTGTACAAAAGGAGAAAACAATTGGAAACGTAAAACTTTTACTTGTTAAAAAAATTACATTTATTAGTGGCACTTTAATGAATAATTGTATATTAAACTATTAATGATAGAATTAGAATAATAGAAAATTAAATTCTATTATCCGACCGTTTATTCCCGCCTTCATTAATTTTAAGTCTCGAGTCGAGTTGTGACAGTAATATTAGAATTAACTGAATGAGTATGAAATAAAAATCAGACTTCACTTATTATTTTTATTAGTTATTTTAATATTTTTGATATTTTCATCATTGTTGCACCCAAATCCTCCTTTTCTTACCTCCAGTGGCCACAACTCCTTACACCATCTTCCTCACTACTCTAAAAGACTAATAAAATAAACAAAGAAAGAAATGAGAAAAAAATTATTTATTTTAGTTCAAATTCAAAAATTAAATAAATTCAAAATTTCTTACAAAAAACGTGTATTTGATTTGAAATTCAAAATTAATTCGAAAATTCATTGCAACCATCATTTTCCTTTTTAGTAAATATTATACTCATCATCATCACTAGCCTTATCTAAAGTATTTGGGGTTAGTTTTGAATCTTCATTTTCATTCATTCTAGTTGAGTCTTTATACACAGAGTTTTGTCTATTCTTAGAAAATTTTATCCCCATAAACCCTCAAAATATACTCCATATTTCACTCCATAGCATCTTCCACAATTCCATTCAAAATATCAACTTAAAATCTCCAATATTAGCCTATGTTTGAATTTAAAAATTCAAACTTCAATTTCAAATATGAATTTCAAAAAACTAGAATTCAGAATTTGAATTCAAATGTAAATCCAACTTTTGAATTTTCCCTCCATAATTTTCTCCAACCACCTTTAACCAACCAAACCATGTTAGCTTCTCCATCTATTCTAGATCACCTATTTCCAAAACCCAATTGAATTCATCAAGCCAACAAAATACATCAAACCCAACAAATCCAATTACATTTAAACCACCTAGCCGAACTATTAGCCTAAAAAAAATAAAGCCCAAGAAAAAAAAAAAGCTTTATCAAAAAATATTTTGGTTAGATCTAATTAGTCTAATAGTGCGCACGATGACCTATAAGCTTTCAAGGACATCTTTCCAAAGCCAAGACATAGTTCTTAAGGTTCTTCGATGAAAGCATTCTACTAAAATTAAAGAATAATAGGACTAGGACTATTACTCCTATTGGTCGACTCTTCTATAGGATGGATTTACCACTTGCATTTACATACATACCACACAATTCTTATGTATTTACATATCTAAATAAACGTTCATATATAATGGCATGCATACCATTCAAATCTTTAACATCACATCAAAAATACCACAACCAATATCTTTTTAAAAGTGAACTACAACTTTTCATGCATAGGTTTATGGCACCAATGTGCTACAAGATGAAACATCAAATTCTGGGTGTTAGATATGTAACGAAATAAAAATCGTGGGGTATGTATAATATATGTAAATTTCTCAATAAAAAAGGCAAAGTTTAGACACATACATGTTATTCCGAGGGAGATTCATGGCAACAAGGTTTTTGAAGACTTCGTCCCGCTCCTTCTTGTGAAAAACCAAAAGATCATTATGTCCATCCATGCTAAATATCTCGATAGCCACAGGACGAAGTTGGTAGTCACGTTTCACGAGTTCGTAAACATTGTCAAGCTTCCACATATGCCATGAATGGGGAAGATTACCACTACTACAGACTTTCTCCTTACCCCATGCACCCCCATTGTAAGCCCAAGCTCTTCCCCCAACCAATGATTTTGAACTACTACTCCATGTAGAGTGTGACTTCAACTGGAATTCCATGCCCCCTGAAAGATCCTTTTTCACACCCAAAGCTCGGTCTATCACAGAGAGCTCGTCTTCTGTCTCTTTCTCACATATACATCCAGAATCATCAATGTAGAAATTCTCTATGACATATAAACAGAGGTCCCCTATAAGAAATATGCCGTCCTGCTTGTCTAAGCCTACAACTCGTTCACAATTATATTTGAATCTTATTTTCTCAGAAGGTTTGAGATAAGGTCTAATAAGAAATTCGCCATTATCATGCAGTTCTTTCTCCGACTTCTCATCCACACCTTTCAAGTCTTCATCCCTCATAGAAAAAGACTGTCTTGGAGAGCCAAGGTCAGATCTTGCCTGGAAACTTTCTGTTATCCGAGCAGAACCAGAGCTAGACTTGACACCAGGTTCTTGAGCAAACTGAAGATTTGGTTCATTTACACTGCTGCAACGATCATCGGTCCAGGTACT
>JXCR01107862.1:0-30782 GCA_002079205.1 Phalaenopsis hybrid cultivar | reverse complement strand
TCCCCAATTTTAGAACTTTCAAAACTTTCCCAATACTTTCAGGACCCCCTTTTTAAAGTCTTAATCTTCCTTCTTTTATAATTCTCCAGAAGGTGCCTTGGTATCTCTTCAAAATGTGTCTTGATTCAATGTATTTCCCCAAGAGATGCATCTTTTTGCAATAATTTTCATCCATGGTGGTTGTAACCACCTATTAAGCCAATAGATGCCTCAAAAATCTCTTTAAATATTGTAAAAATCAAACGGACTCATCCAGTAACTGCCAATGGCGCTTAAACGTGGGGCCTCTGACGCTTAAGCGTGGCCTTCTCTGTTTAACTGTCGCTTAAGTGTTGGATCTTGCGCTTAGGTGCCAAAACACTGTTGCACATTTTTCACCTATTTGCTCCAAATTTGATCCTTTTTCACTCCTTTAATGATTTTTCACCTTTTTACCTGTACCTGAAAAAAAACACAAAAATATCTTCCATTAAAGCGCAATATTTCAAAAGTAGGTATAAAAATGTATCTAAAAACACTATATATTTTAGGCATATCAGTAAGCTCGTGAGCTTCAATGTCTAAATAGGCCAATGTCCGTAGACTCATCAAGTTAAGGGATGCTCCAGGATCTATCAAAACTCTGTAAAATACAAATCTGACAATGTTAACAAAGATATAGAGTGGAATTATAGTCGGCAGTACCGAGCAACAAGTCATCATCTGTAAAGCTTACTCCCAGCTGTTCTTTCAACGGGCAAACTTCATCCAAGGATGTTCTGGCCAACTGGGCTAAGCAAATCTCTAGTTCAAGAAAAGCTATAACCAAAGACACTCTCATCTCCTACGACAGGATTAGAGTGTCATAGATGCTTAATCTGGCTGACAACTTCTTAAGATGAGCTAGCACATGGCAATCCACTTTTTATAATCCTCTAATTTTCTCTTGATTATGTGGTTCTTCCACTGGCGGAGGTGGAGGTACCTCCTCCTGAGTAACTATTTGCTTTCCTTTATCCGTCAGAGCTGTTCTAAAAGGTAACACTATCAAATCTTTAGATGTTTCTTCTTTGTCGAAAAGATCTAAGTTGATGGCAAGTGGTGCACCGCAATACTTGAGGATTGGTTCCTCACTCTCGGTGCTGTCATAAGCGGTATTGTCGATGTCTTATTTGGTCTAGTTAACGAGTTCATCAGACTCAAGCACGATTTGAGAATCATTTTGGGAATTAAGATTGAAGCTAGATTGGTCATATTCAATTATGTTATCACCAGAAACAGTTAAAACATAGCCAAAATCATAATCATTATATTCATAAGACCCCAGAGGGGGAAAAAGATAATCATACAAAGTCAATGGTTTGAGGATTTTCTTCCCCAAATCTGAGACAATTAATCTAGCAGAGGAAACCTCTATCCTACTCCCCGTGCTATCAGTCTTTGTGGTGGTATTCTTCTTCTTCTTCTTTGACGGTGACGGAACTTCTGAAGGAATCTTCATCTCTGGCTTAACAGTTTGAAGACTCTGAACGTAGGCTTGTGCTGAAGCATTATGAATTTTGTTTAGTATTTCCTTGGATGATTTGCTCCATATTGTATTTCACCCGTCTTCTTTTAAATATGGGTCAATCGAAGAGACTGGCTCAGCCAAAATCATATTTATAAAACCTCTCTCAATTTCTTTTAAATATTCTTTCGGGATTGTTATATTTCCTTTCTTAAGATTTTTCTTGAGCCAATCCTTAATGAAGAAACAATCCTCTATAGTATGTCCAAGCATCTGGTGATAAGGGCAATAATTAGGTTGATCCTTTTTGTCGATCTCTTCGGGTTTCTTTGGCCCTTGTAATCTGAACTCAGACTTCTTCATCAGACTTCTGAACATTTGGGTATGGCTTAATATTTGAAGGAATACAACACTTTCCTATGTTTCACAATGGACATTATCTTATTCCCTGTTCGGTATGATCCTCTTTGAGGCAGTTGTTGGCTAGATTGGTCATACTGTTGTGTCTGTTGTTGAGCATGCTGCGATGACTACTGTCGAGAATTTTTTGCATGTATCTTCATTGGTTGCTTTCCTTTATCGACCGTTGCCACAGTTCCGGACTTCTTTTTAAATGCCCTGGTTGTCTTGGATTTCTCCACTTTATCTTAGGAATCCATATGTTTGACTTCTTCTTGAAGATTGTTGGCTTTGCTTAGTAGCTTCTCGAAGGATTTAATGGTGAGCCCTTGAGCATGAAAGTCACTGGCCCATGCATGCTCTTGAGTAAGAACTCAATCGCGTGATGTTTCTGTAGCTGAGGTTCACATTTCATGGTAAAGTTTCACCACCTCAAAATGTAGTTTACTAAAGTCTCGTTGGGCTTCTGCTTCTCTACTACTAGATCTCAAATAGACACATGATGTTGTGCTCAAGAAAATCTCTTCACAAACAATTGTTCTAGCTCGGCGAATGTCTTGACTGATCTGTTGGGTAGTTTGACATACCAATCAAAAGTGATTCTTGATAGACTGCTGACAAACTGTCGAATAAGTAAAGCTTTGTCACCTCTACTATTACCAAAACTGGCTCGAAAATGTGCTATATACTGCTTGGGATTTCTAATCTCATCAAATATCTTAAAGTTTGGCGACACAAAACTATTAGGGTAGGGTACGACGTCAAATTTCTCTGGGTAAGGTCTACCTTTCAAATTCAATGTGCCACCCTTAGACTGGGCTAAGGCCTCCCGAACTTGCTCGACCATTTGCTTAAATTATTTTTCCTGCATGGCTCATCTCTATTTACTGAGGCAACTTCCCTCCTTTCATTTGTGATATGTATAATCTCTGGCAGATTGATTTCTGGGAAGGCTAACTGTGATGGTTAAGACTTTCCTTGAGCTGTGGCCATGACAGTCGTGGCAGCGGCCATCTCTTCCATTCTTTTCTCCATTTAGCTGATTTGCTCGTACCTTAGGAAAACAACCATACGTAGCTCATCTACGTCGTTCTCTTCGATGAGAGGTTGAGCTTCGCGCGCAGATGCGACGACTTTGGTCTTGATGATATGGATATCCATGAAATCTACCTCCAGATAATCATTGAAGTCAAAATCCTTATCATCATCATCAATGAAAACTTCATGTTCTCGGGCCAACTCGGAAATCTCGACCCTGAGCTTTTTAACCTTTCCTTCAATTACTGGTTCTTGTAGCATCTTGAGATCCGGAGGACTTTGCTAGACATCCTCTACTTGCTCATCCATATCGCTAGCAATTGTTGCGATAATGCCAGATACTTCGGACCCTTGTTTCATTCCATGATCCTACCCTGTGGGCTTACTGGACCGTATCATACGATGGTCTTGGGTACCCATACCTTTTTCTTTGTTGGTGATGTCTTGAGACTGAGTGTCTCAGCAGAAACATCGGCGTGTTGAAGAGAAGTATGCTCCCCATGATACAATATTGGGTAACCTCTTCGTATTCTCTTTCGGAACTTTAGGAGCGTCCTTGTGACTGGTAATTGGTAGAATTCTTGGACCCAGACACGACTTAACTGATCGACATCCTGCTGGTTCTGTGAAGGTAGAATCAGTAGTGACAGTGGCAATATCAACTCTACTTCCCAAGTGGAACCAGACGAAATTGCAAGCAGGTAAAGCTTCAGTTGATTTCTAAGATCGTCTGGCGGTTTTTAAATCCCTTAGAATTTCTTTCTTATGTGAGGGGATATTGCACATCCCACTCATTTAAGTAACTCACCAACTGAACAACCTTCTTTAGCAGCTAGTCTCTGAAAAACTGAACTAACTCGGGTGATAGGAGTAGGCTTCTTCCTCTCCCTACCATGTCCATGAGGTCTTCTAGATACTTTTGTACCCATTAATATCCATTAAGGGATGCAACCTACTCCCCTGCATAAGTGGATAAGACTCTGGTAATCTTATCTCATCCTGGTGAGAAACGTCATTAACAGGTACTTCCTTAAAAATCTGGGCTTCAGTAGCCTCTGAACCTTCCGACTGCGGTTTTTTCTTTGGTTTTGGGTTAACGATGCAGTCCTCAAACTTGATCCGATTTCAAATACTCACGACGGGACAACCAATCCTTCAGTCGGTTCTTCACAATCATAACTTCTTTTCCCTTAGCAGAAACAAAAACAACAGGCTTGGTAGGTGTCGTGGTGGTAGTAGTCTTGACCTTCTTGTATGAAAATAAATCCTGAGGGCAGTTCAGGTTAAACTCGGCAGACGGTTCCCGAACCTCTGGAGCGGCGACCTTCATTACAACAAACGGGGCTTTCCCAAGAATGACCTCGCGATCTTCAAATCCTGCTCCAAACTTGGTGGTGGGAGCGACATTGCGGGAACTGCGACTCGTTGGTAGTTTGCAGGAAAAAGTGAGCGTTGGGAACGCCATTTCAAGTGCTTCACAAAAAGAATGCTCTGGGGTTAGCTATTTGACCAATACCTCGTAATCTTAGTGTGAGCACTGAAAATTAACAGAGGTCAATCTGTAGAACGGGTAAGTTTTTATTTAATTTGTGGAAATTTTAAAATTTAGTAAAAATAGTTTGAAAGTAGAAATATTTAATTAATATAAGGACAATTTAAGAGCACACGTAGCATGACACAATTTGATTTAATTTGCAAAATAACAAATCAAACTAGAAAGGGAAAAGGTGAAGTTCAGGACCCAGTGCAAAACCAACTTTACAGCGCACAACGCCTAGGGGAACTAGTCCACCAACACACTTATTGAGGGTCCGAGCCCACATTAAGATTAAGAAGTCCTTAATGGCCTCCTCAACCTTCCTTTTCAAAAGGTGATTGAACAAATAGTCTTGAAGTCCAAAGAGTTGATCGTACTTTCCCAAGACATAAATGGGTAAAACATGCCAACAGAAGAAGAGTAATTTGGTCCAAGAAGGACGTGGACACATTACCAATGTATGAAGATAAGATTCCCTGATTTAAATGAAGAGAGAAGCTACTCCCCAGCAGAGGCGCTAGAAGATGTTGACACTATTTTGGTTGAAGATTTGCCTGTTGGAATTTGTCGGCAGCTGAAATTGGAATTCCGTCGCCCACTTCGGAAGGACATTTAATTTACACACACACACACACACACACACACATATATTTCACATATCTTTCATAGTTCAGATGAAAGAGCACTACACCTCAAGTCATGTATCTATCGCAAAAGATAAACACAAGACTTGAGGATGAAGCTCAATCAAATAAATTAAGAGATATATGACATTTGTTTGGTCTGCAAAAATGATTTTATTTGCTAAAAAGTTTCCCTATTTAACACAAAGAATTAAATAGGGTTTATATTAAGTTGGGTTCAGAAAAGCTTCCTATAAGGGCAAGTCCCTATAGTTAATTATATCTTAGATAACCGAAGTCATCTAAGAAAAATCTCAATTAAAATAAGGGGAAATTATCTTCAAAGAGGTCAAAAGGATAGGAATTTTCAACGAGATCAGACAAAGAGGTGTGAAAGGGGAATGACTCAAATTTGGAACATTTATTTTTTGGAATCCAAACGAGGAAGAACTAGGGGATATCATAGATCCGGAGGAAAACCTCGGTGACTTCCCAAGCTACCCTATGGTTTGGCTTCAATTTTTAAGAGAGATTATTTAAATGTTTCATCCTATCAATTTTATTAATTAGGGCTTACAGTAACGTGATGTAATCACACAAATAGCCTGGAAGATGTGAGGATTTAGATCAAGATGAACGACAACCTTGGAATCTTATGGCTTTGATGACCTCATTTTTGGTTGAGGTCTTGTTTTTCCTCTTTAATAGCCTAGGTTCTAGCCATAGGACTTTCCTATTGACTATTCCTAGAGGACTAGAAAAAGAGCCCTCACCACTATAAATTCTAAATTCTTCTTTACTCAATCTGAAGTTCCATATGTTGGTCCTAACCTCTAGCACTTGTAGGTGGGGTCAGTATGTAGGAGCTCATGGAGAGTACCCCATAGAATGTTCAGAGCTTAGGATTAATCCTGGGTAATTTTTTTTTGGTGGGGCTAACTTGCACACACTGCACTTTTTAACATACCTCAGGCCATATGACCCGTTAAGTTGGTCTCCTCACTCCTTTTGAAGAACTCATATGAATGAGCATATACCCCTAATACTTGGCTAAGAGGGTTAAAACCAGCATATTGAGCATCCAAAATAAGTCCTCACATGGCTCCTATTGGTCTGGCATGGCTTACTTGCCCATTCTAGCCCGAAATCACCAAATTATTAAACTACCCCTACAGCCCTATTTTTTGCCAAAAGTCCCTAGATTACCCAAATTTGACCAAAACTCATCTTAAACCACTCACCACTACCTAAATCCACCAAAATCATCAAATTCCCAAAATACCCCCAAAATTTCCCAAAATTACCAAAATGCCCCTCATGACCAAAAAATCCCAAAAATTCCAAAATTTCCGAAAATTCCAAAATCATTCCAAATATTCTAAATTTCAATTTTTTATCATAAATTTGACCCAATTTGAACAAATTAACTCAATTTGACCAAAAACCCCAATCTGCCCTTAAAGGCCCAAATGCCCCCAAATTAACCTTGATTTTGGCCCAATTGGCTCCAATCTTGCCCAATTTCAATTCCAATTCAAAATTCAACATCCCCAACCCTAATATAAATAAAATTCAAGCCCAATTTGATCAAATTTAAAGCCTAATTTCACCCAAATCAAAAAGTCTCAATTTTGACCGTATGCCTAAATCCATTAAATTAGCCCACCAATTCAATTCAAACTCACTTGAAATTATTCCAAACCTTTCACATATCCCCCTAAACCAATTTCAATATTTAATTATCACAAGTTCAATTTAAATTTTAAAAGCTCAGATCCTTAAGTCATTCAAAAAGGCCCAAATCCAAAAGCCCACATGACAAATTTTATCCCCATCATTCATTTAATCAAAAGCATCCCCTAGGTCTCAAAGTCATGATCAAATTGTTCAATATTAAAAATCATGCTAAAATTCACCAAAAATATCAAAAAAATCTAAAATCCCTCCTCATGAAAGTTGACCAAGCCAATGGGAAGCCATGAAGCCACTCCCAAGCCATAAGTGAGCCATGAGATCCATGCCACATCACCATACTATTAGTGGCAAGAGGCCAAGCTACTTTCAAATATCCTTATGATTATTTTAACCCCTCCCATGAATCTCCTAAACTTAACCAAAATCACTTGGATAGGGACCTTACCAATGATTAAGCTGAACCATCTGATTTCCCTCAGTATCCAAGCCAGCCTTGGTGGGTGAACCCAACCCAAATCCATGACTTGACCCAATTTGACCCAAAATAGCCCTTCCCACATCCTATTTTAATTCAACACCTTTACACATGGACAACCTCAATTGACTTCACCGAACCCAAGTCTTGACCTCCCTCAGTGGGATGGTGACCTCTCCCTAGCCAGTCGACCACCTTGGCTGCCAGAAAAGCCACCCCCAAGTGCTCCTCCATGACTAAAACTCAAATATAAACCAATTCAAGCTGTCTCATTCCAATTGGATTTTTGCACCTTGTTGGCATCCACATAAGCAACCTAAAGCACCCACCAATTGCCCCTGGTGGCCTCTCCTATCCCCTCTATTTAAAACCACCCTCCATGGCCAAAAGAGGAGAGCTTGAAATTCCTTGGGGAGACACTGTCAAATTGCTTCGAGAGCTTCCTTGAGACCCCTTGAGTTCAATCTTACCATCCTTAGCCACTCAAATCTATTGCTCGAGCTCAATTTTAAAGCTCAATCCCTAGGCTGAAATAGGACAACCCCAAATACTCAACCAAATCCAAATTAATTGCACATACACCATCCCCACAGTGAGAGAGTAAGATCCCCCATAGAAGCCCCATCACCAGAGCACCCTAAGGTGGAATTTGACCAACACCCAAAATCGACCATGGTCGAACTTGGGTCTAGATGATTCACCACAATCAGAAGCTTCATCCTTAAGCTCTTTGGACCTCCACGAAGCTTCTCCAAGCATCCAATCGAGGCTTCCCCTCTTGGACCAAGGTATAACATTTTTTCCCCATCTCAAGTTTATTTTAATTATCCATGAGTCTATAATTGATTTCATGGTAGTTTAGCTGTGTGGATAGGTTCATCTCACTTAGACAAGTCCATAGGATCAAACTCGAAGTGATTTGGTCAAGTGTAGCTCGAGATATTAGGGTTTAAAGGTGGACAACTAGCGGTTTCAGTCTGTTTGGGACAATGATGGGGCTCCGTCGGATCGTGCATGTAATTGATGGATTGACGGGATCGCGTCGAACGAGAAGATGGAGCAGTACAGAGGAGACGCATCGCGGCTGACTCAGGCGGCGACGTTGAATGGGAGCTTGTCGCATGGAGCTTCGGAGCCGTCATAGGATTGCGTGGCGTAGCGTCACTTTAGTACGAAAATAGGGATTTTCTTCTTTAAATAAATAGCCAGAACTTCAAAAATTGATATCTTTGTGTAGAAAAATCACAAAAATAAAATAAAGATACTCTCTTGCTTAGTGAACACAGGAGAACAATGCGGAAATATTTTCATATCCATTTGATATTTGTATTTTTTTAATTAATTGAATGTTATTTTCCTTATTTTGATTCTCCATTTGCATAGACATTTCACCATGGCATGGGACGGCTTTTGATGTCTCCAATGTTAGACATCTCCCTTGATTTTCCTAAGATCCCAGGGAATTTCTAACTAGAGATATCTAATTTTCAAGTTAATGACCCCTATTTTGGTATAAAAATCATAAAAAAAATTATTTTGGTAGGTTCACTGCAGTCAGAGAATCCTAGAAAAAATATAAACTTGATTTAACTCATTAAAAATAACCTTAATTGTCACCAACCCTAAAAATGAAAAGAAAATTAATTTGGAGTAATTATAAATGTAAATGACATAAAAATTCTTCCACACTGTAATTTAATATTAGAGGAGCTCCCCATAAAAATTTCAAGTTAATTGGAATTAATTTGATCACTCAAATAAATTAATTAAGTGAAATCACATTTTTGTCATTAAAATAATTCTAATAATTAAAATACAACTCAAAAAATTACCAAATTGATTTTGCGAGCTTCTTATGACCAGAGGAACCTAAGAAAAATAAAATTGGATTTAAAATAAAAACTTCATCTTTGAACTATTTTTGGGCATTTAAATATTTAAAAATTAATTAAAAATCATAAAATATACAATATTATAAAAGCACACTAAAATGTCACATTTGGCTTTCTGATCACTTAGGACAAATTAAAATGATTTTCCTAATCCTCTAAGTCAAAATATTAATTTTAAAAGCTTAAAAATGAATTTTGTTTAATTTCTCACTAAAATAATTCCAATAATTAAAATATAAATCACAAAAATCTGAAATTTATTTCTTTGGGTTCCCTGGACTTAGAGAGATTTAATGAAAATATAAAACTTAATTTTCCACTTAAATATTATTTTATATTTAATTAATAATCAAAACTAACAAATAATTTTAATAAATAAAATTATCTCCAAAAATCATGAAAATTGGTCCAAGTGGTCGTTTGACCTAGGTGAACCTCCAATAATTTTCTTAAGGACGGAGATCTTATTTTGGTTAAGTTATTGAATTTTCATTGAAAATCCCAATTTTTGCATTAAAAATAATTATAAAAATTAATAAATTCTGAAAAATCACATTTTCTCCTATGATATTTTAATTAACCTATAAGTGAGGTAACATAAAATTTTCAAGTCATTTGAGTCTAATTTAATGAATTAAAGGGTATTAAGGCCTTAGGGGCAAAAGGTTAATTTTAGCATTTAAAGATTAATTAATATTTAGGCTTAACCAAAGGGCTAAATGGACAATAAATAATCTTAATTGATATGTTTTGATGATTGAAATATAAACGGTATAAGTGGTAGTAACCAATCTCACTTTGATATTATAAAAGATGATTGTGTAATTTTCAAAATTAACGAAATTTGGAAGAATATTTAAATAGAGAGATATTAAGGTGAGAGTTTGATTTTGGGAGATCATAACCCACTGATTTTAAGTCCCAACTAATGGTTTTGAGATGATTTATAATTCATGATAATGATTAAGAATATAAATATAAATATTGAAAAAATCTTTTTTCTTAAAATTGTAAATCTACCCATTAAATCTTAAGGGCTTATAGTGAACTAGGCTTAATCAAAATGTTGTCTAATGAGTTCACAAAATAACTTATAATCAATTTAAAACCTTTCAAAATACTACAAGCCCATTCTTTAAAATCAAATTAATTAAACTCCTTGGTCTTTACCTATATAACTTTAAGTGAGATATCAAGTGATAATTACCCAATCTAAGAGAAAATCAAAACACCATAATTCACTGAGCATAATGGTATTAACTGGATGAACTATATAGTAAACATAATAAGACCAAAACGAACTCAAAATAATTCCAGAGACTATGAAATGTTTAAGGTATTACCCAAGACTTCTTCATAATCTTTTGGAAATCTTGAAGANTGTATGTATGTATATATATATATATATCTGTGTGTGTGTGTGTGTGTGTGTGTGTGCGCGCCTTGAAAGTACTAAACTTTCACATGGAAGAGCGAGAAGACTCGATAGGTACGCTTTTATAGTTTACAGTACTTTCCTTTCCTGTAATATTCCTTACTGTACTTTTTACTTATAAATTTGCAAGCTAAATAACGATATCACCCTGCATGCCAAAACTGAAAACTTTAGGATTGTCACAAAACTGAAACCAAAACTAAAATCAACCAAGATAAAATTCACCTCCATAATATTCAAAATATAAGACAACTCAAAATTTAATCACAAACATCATAAAACAATAATTGCAACTAAATTAAGACATCTCTATCGGATGATCAGGAATCCATCGAAGGAGGTAACCTACTGTTGCTAATGAGATTTCTCACGGTTTAAATGAAAGTATGGAACTCATTGAGTTGAGTTTAGTAAATTCATTTGGACTAAGTGAATCTGAAAGAAAATTGTGATGCCGGAATGAGGGAACCGTAGGATCCTAACAGTGTTGCTTTAATCAACTTTAATATCCCCCATAATATTTAAAAAACCATAACCATAGGGACATTTGATTTTACATCATAACTTCACACATTAGAAAACTTAAACTTGCCACAACGGAGCTTGGAGCTAGCATCGTAGGCAGCACGACCATCTTCAACAGCAAAACATGTCTTCACCAGCTAAACCATTCTTTAGAATTAAACAACAAGTCCATAGGAACTTGAGGTTGTTTGCTTATGCAAACATAAATCCTCAATCTATCTTTAGGCTTTTGTGTAGCTCTGCTATACAATTTAAGCGCTAACATGCTTTAGGATTCCGAGGTTGTCGTCTATCACGACCTAAATCCTCACATCTTCCAGACTATTTTTGTGATCATTTCACATGAATATAAACTCTAATTAAAAAAATTGGTAAGATGAAACATTTAATTATCTCTCCTCTAAATTGAAGCCAAACCATAGGATAGCTTGGAAGTCACTGAGGTTCTCCTCCAAATCTATGACATCCCTCTAGTTCTTCTCCCTTAAATTCCAAAGTAAAATGTTCCAAACTTGAGTCATTCTCCTTTCACATCTCTTTGTTCAATCTCGTTGAAAAAGCCTAACCCTTTGACCTCTTTGAAGATAAAATCCCCTAATTTTAATCAAGAGTTTTCTTAGGTGACCTTGGTTTTCTAGGATGTAATTAACTATAGGGGTTTGCCTTTATAGGAAGCTTTTTTGAACAAGCTTAATATAAACCCTATTTAATTCTTCATATTAAATAGAAGAATTTGTCGGTAAACATAAAATGGTTTCGCAAACTTAAATGGATGTCATACAATCTTTAGTTTATTTAAACCAGCCTTCACTAGTAAGTAATGTCTATATCCCTCAAGATAGGTGCACTACTTGAGGTATTAGGCTCTTTTATTTAAACTACTGAGGATATGAGATCAATTCGGTCTTGTATTTTCAACAATTTTAAATACTATTTTTTTCAAATTTATATATGTATTAAATTAAATTAAAACGGGTGTTAGGATATATATCCTAGCAACCGACAACCTAACAACTCCCAACTTTTTGTGCCGACAACTTCTGGCGACTCCGCTAGGGACTTGCTTCTCTCTCTATATTAATCAAGGAATAATAACTTCATACATCGGTAATGTGTTCATGTCCCTCATGAACCAAATTATCCTTCTTCCGTTGGCATGCTTCACCAATTTCTTTCTTGGGTAAGTACGGTCAACTCTTTTGGACTTTAAGACCACCTGTTCAATCACCTTTGAAAAGGGAGGTTCAGGAGGCCATTAAGGACTTTTTTAATCTTTAGGTGTGTTGGTGGATTATCTCCGCCCGGGCATTATGCGTGGGTCCTAAACTTCACTTTCTCCTTCGAGCTTGATTTGTTACTTTGCAAATTAAATCAAATTGTGGTGTGCTGCGCTTGCCCTTTCTTATTTATTTAAGTAAATACTTCTACTTTCAAACTATTTTTACTAAATTTAAAACCTTCACGAACTAAAAATAAAATAAAAGATTTTTTGCTCAGTCTACGGATTGACCTTTGTTAATTTTTAGTGTTCACACTAGAATTAAAAAGTATTGGCCAAATAACTAACCCAGAGCTTTTTTTTTTAAGCTGCTACAATAGCGTTCCCAACTCTCACCTTTTCCTGCAATTTGCCAACATGCCGCAACGCTCGCAGTGTCGCTCCCACCATCAAGTTCAGGACTGGATTTGATGACATTGAAGTCATTCTTGGAAAGGCCTTATTAATTTTAATAAAAGTTATCACTCCAGAGATCCAGGAGCCCTCTGCTGAATTTAACCTGAACTATCCCCAAGAATTTCTGTCTTGCAAGAAGGTGAAAACTGCTACTTCCCGGGCACCTTCCAAGTCTGTTGTTTCCTTTTCTGCTAATGGAAAGGAGATTATGATTGTAGAAGATGAAACTGAATAATTTGTCATCTCTCCGTCAATGTTTGAGATCGGTTCAAGTTCAAAGTCTACACTGTTGACTCAATCACAGAGAAAGAACTGCAGTAGGAAAGCTCGGAGGGCAGTCAAGGCCCAAACCCCAGAAAAAGTATCGAATGATGTGTTTCCTCACGAGGAGGAACTTGGATACAGGAGACTTCTCCATTTCTGCAAGGGAGTAGGTTCCACCCATTGAAGAATACTAATGGATATGAAAGTATTCGAGAAATTGTCGCTACTTTACCAACAAGTTCAATTTGTCCTTCAAAATATCCAAAAGATTCTAAAGTGTTCGGGGAATGACCATAAACTACTCTGAGGATCTCTTAAATTATTTTGAGTTCATTTAGAACTTCATCACATTGTTCCATTAATCATTCAAGGTTAGAGTGTGACTACCCCCTTACTCAGTGAAGCTTGACAATTCCAAGGATATGATTCTTAATTAATTTGATACTTTACTTTAAGGATTATATGGATGATTGCCCCTAAGGCAAGCTTAAGTCATTGAAGATTTGGTGTTCATCACAAAAGGGCTTGGAGTGCTTAATAGGTGTTAGTCCCCAATCATATTATCTTCTAGATCCAATCAATTGAGCTTAGACATTGAGCCTAGGTCACTACCAAACCCTTAACATTACTAATGGGGGAAATTGTTGGTGGTTAGAATTTTGGTTTAAGTGACATATATTCTGATTGAAAGATCACATCATCATTAATTTTAGGCTTAAGATAAGTAATTTATCATCTTCCTAGCTTAAACCCATCACTTAACAATTATTTGATCTTAGTTGACTTCCAAGTCATGAAGATTAGGGAAATTATGATTTTGTAGATGTTGTAAAAAGATGGTAAGTTGGTTTCTACCTTTAACCCATTGCATTTCAATCATCTGATATATTTATTAAGGATCAAAGTTACCCATCCCCAATGGTTAATCCTAAATTTTGATTAAGACACCAAAGTCTAAAATTACTATCCTCCCTTTGGGGCTGCTCATCTTATAATTATTCAAGCAAAATTCAAATGGCCTTGTAAATGTTTGAGTATCTCATCCATAGATTAATTAAAATATCAGGGAGGACAAAATGATTTTTCAAAATTTGATTTAATTTAAAATAATTATTTTAACCCAAAAATAAGATTTTTCAATGTTAATTTATTTAATTAATCAAAATGAAGTTTTAATATATAGGAAAATTATTGGAGGTTTTCCTAGGTTAGAAGAATGCTTAGACAAAATTTTATGATTTTTCAAATAATATTGTAGTTATTATAATTATTTAAAGGTTATTTTTAATGATTATTTAAATACCAAAAATATTTTTTAATCTTGAAAAATCACTTTTAAATTTTTATTAAACCCTCATAAGTCCAAGAAACTCGGAGGAACAAATTTTATATTTTTATGATATATATTTAATTTGTGTAATTATTTTAATGGAAAAAGAAAAATAATACATTTTAGGCCTTTATAAATTTATTTTATAATTTATAAAAATCAGGAAAAATATTTTAAGGGGTCCCAAGTGATCAGAGAACAATTGCACACATTTTAAACTAATTATTGTAAATTTTAAAATTTTTATTATTTAAATTATTTTTAATTCAACATGTACTTTAAAAATAAAATATTTTCACAAAATATCTTTTATTTTTATTAAATGTCCCGAGTTACAAGGAACTTAGAAAATTATTCTTCATAATTTTTTTAAGCTTATTTAATTTAATATAATTTATTTTGTGCAAAGATACTATTTTTACTAACAAAACCCACTTTAATGACCAAATCAACTTAAATAAATTTGAAATTTTTACAGTGAGTTTAAATGATTTTTATGAACAATGTGAAATTAATTTTGTCAAATTTTAATTTATATTTAATTTAAATCAATTAATACAAAGTAAAAAAATATTTAATTAATAACAAAAAGATACAAATTTATTCAAATCATCACGATATTTTTCCCAAGCTTTTCTGACCACAGAAAACCTAACAAAATTGATCCCATAATTTTCTCAGGGATATTTTAATTTATATGATTAAATAAAGCCAAAATAGTCACAGAGGTGATCTCTGACTTTGAAAAATCAGAGGTACCCTCTGTCATGAAGAATCAACCCTAAAAATTTCAAGCCATGGAGATTAGTATTTAATCATGATGAATTAAAATACCTCGAAGATTATTTAATTAATTTAAAAATCATTAAATTGGCAAATAATTTTTGTTTTTGGTTCACACTATTCTCCTCTGTTCACTGAGCAAGAGGGTATTTTTCTTTTATTTTTATGATTTTTTTAGAGAAAGATATGAATTTTTGAAGATTAGGCATTAAAAATAATTCAAAAAATCCATATTTTTTTACTTAAACATGTGGCGCCACCTCATCCTATGATGGCTTCGAACTCACACGCGACACTCCGTCATTTGACGTCACCATCCACCTCAGCTGCCAAGTGGCCCGTCTTATCGCACCCAAGGCTAATCCGACATCATCTCCTCCATTGATGAAATAAAAGTGCAGTCAGACGGCTTCCCGCTATCGTCCTCAAATGACCTAACCCGAGAACCGTTCACATTAAAACCTTAAGATATTTGTCTAGACTCAACCAAATCACATGGTGCTTGTTTCTAAACCTTCATCTACTCAAGACAAACATATCTATACGGTTTATCATGCATGAAATCAACCCATTGCACATTGGAGAATCAAAAGAAGCTTGGGTTAGGATTAGAGCTCAATACCTTTGTCTGAAAGGGGAGGTGATACACCTAAAATATGTAGTATTTTTAGACCCATTTTTATACCTATTTTTGAGATATTGTGTTTTAATGAAAGGTATTTGTGTTTTTTTCTTTCAGGTACAAGTAAAAAGTTAAAAAAAGCTAAAAGGAGTGAAAAAGGATCAAACTTGGAGCAATAAAGTGAAATTTGTGCAAAAGTGTTTTGGCGCCTAAGCGTCGGTGAAACAGAGAAGGCCGCGCCTAAGCGCCAGAGGCCCCGTGCTTAAGCACCAGAGGCATTTTTTTGGCGATTTTCTTCATTTCACCAAATTTTGAAGAGATATTTGAGGCAACTATTAGCTGAAGAGGGTGGTTATGACCACTAAGAATCAAAACATTATTAAAAGACTTGTGAAAGGAGGCATCCCTTGGAGATTACATCGAATTTGGACGCATTTTGAAGATATTTCAAGGCACCTCTTGGGAAATTTATAAAATAAGGAAGTTGAAACATTTGAAGGGGGTGCTTGAAAGTTCTGAAAAGAGTTTGAAGATGAGGAGTCCTCACGAGTTTTGAGAGACAATTTTGGAGAGATTTTCAGGAACCACAAAAGTTTACTATATCCTTCTTGTTTTTAGTTTATTTTGAGAGTGTTGTAAAAGAGAAGAGATTCAAAAGAACCGTTTGGTGGAGGATTTGAGATAAGTTTTTATCTTTTATTTTTAAACTACTTTTAGTTTTAATTTAGATTTCTTGTTGGTTTGACTTTTAAACTACAGTGTGATTTTTTTCTCTTCATGGATTTTGAGTAGTTTTCTTTGTCTTTCTCCTTAAAATGATAAGTAATTAAAGTGTTGGATGGAAGTTGTGGAGAGTATTAATCTTTAATATTAGAAGAAGTTGTGATGCTTTAATTCCATGTACTTTATTTATTTCTTGATCTGGTTCATCTAGATGTTAAAAATTGTTGTGAGAACATGTAAGAACCAGGATCGTATTGTCCCAGCCAAAAATTAGAATTAATCACATGAGGTTGTATGAATGAGAATATAATTCATATGATTTAGTTCAAATAAATAGGGAAATAATCTTTAAAGGGTGTAGAGTTAGAGGACTTTAAAGTGGCAGGTTAAAGCCCCCAACATGGTTTATTATTTTAGGTTCTGATACGAGATGTTAGCCCCCATGTAGAGGGAATCATGGGAATTCTGGAGTGAGAGATGGTATCTTTCCTGCCTAGCTGGTCTTCAAAACTATTCAAACTTTAAATTAGCCAAAGTTCTTTATAACATCTCTAGTAAAGGTAAAGAATACAATTGCTCCTATTTGGCACAGAACAATTAAATACTTTCACAACATAATTCATATACTTATTACTGATTCAAGATAAGGAGGAAGGAATTTTCATATCAAGTGATTTTCTTTTACATAAACTCAAGTTATCTTATTTAGTAGTTATTGTTTTGTCAAAATATCAAAACTTAAAAAAAAAAGATTTGAATTTTTATACTGTGAAAATATCTATAGTTTAAGTTATTGTCTTTTTAAAATAGAAACTTTGTTGTTCAATAGTGCATATTGCATAATTTCCCCGTGGGTTTGATATTTAGGTCTTAATCAAAAAGTCCTATATTACTTAATAACAATACGTATACTTGCGTAGTATCCCAATATATTTAAATTAAAGAGTTAAATTCTTATTTTCTTCGGGATCAAATTTTTAGTTCTGTTGTAAAGTAAGAAAATATAAGTGAAAATTATAATTACAGTCATTGTTATATTGTTGCATATAAACAGTCGGGATCAAGTTTTTTGTGTCGTTGTCAGGGAAATTAAATAAGAAGATTAATTTAAAAGCAAATTTCTATTTTTAGAAATTCTTATTTAAAATTTAAAATTTTATAGTATTTTATTTTATGTGTTTTATTTTATTTTATTTTATTTTATGTTAGTGTATGCGTAGTTCAGGTTCTGAATTACTAGTACCCTACGATTTTGAATTAAAAAGAACTGTTAAAAAAATCATAAAATCAAAAAAATTAAAATCTTGAAAGATCTAAAAAAAATACAAAAATGGCAAACCAAAACAATCAAAATGTTGAAATTCATAAAGAATTTAGACCTTTACGAGATTATGCCAACCTTACCAGAGATGAACTTCATTATCGTATTCAAAAACCTACTATAGTAGCTAATCATTTGAGCTTAAACCTGCTATTATCCAAATGGTATCAAATAATCAGCTTGTGGAATCACCAACTGAAGATCCAAATTTACATCTTGCCAATTTTTTTAGAATTGTGCTCTACATTTAAATATAATGGTGTATCAGATGCTGTCATAAGACTTAGGTTATTTCCTTTCTCACTGAGGGATAAAGCTAAGATGTGGTTAAATTCATTAGCACCTTGATCTATCAAGACATGCGATGATTTAGCATAAAAATTCCTTACTAAATATTTTCCACCATAAAAAACTACGAAGCTTAGAAATGATATTACATCTTTTAATTAGTTTGAAGGGTAATCTATTTATGAAGCATGGGAACGATTTAAAGAACTCTTAAGAAAGTGTCCACACCAATCAATACCAGATTGGTTATTAATTCAAACTTTTTATAATGGATTAGTTGGATTTCTTAAATCTATTATTGATTATGTGTTGGTGGTTCATCGATGTTAAAACCATTACAGGACGCTTATGTTTTAATTGAAGAAATGACTACCAATAATTTTCATAGCCTTTTGAGAGGGTGAATCAAAAGAAGGTAGCCAATATTCATTAATCTGATGCATTTACTATGTTAGCAAATCAAGTTGCTGCAATTTCAAGAAAGTTGGACCATTTTGGAATGAATTTTTCTCAACCAATTTCAATGATTGAAGAAAATTCATTAGGCTGGTAGATTCTCAAGCATCATTAGAAACTTTGAATGTCATAAATAACAAGCAGAATAACCCATTTTCAAATTATTATAACCCAGGTTGGAAGAACCATCCCAAGATCAATTGGAATAATACTACGGGTGGTAATAACATGCAATTGGGGAACAATCATGTAAACCCATTGGAAAACTGGAACAACCAAGGGAATAATAATTATAGATCTACTTATCCTCCAGGTTTCAACAGTAATCCACAATTTAAGGAGAAGTTATCTATATAAGAAGTATTGTTTCAAATGGGAAATCAGTTACAAAGTCAAGGAGCTACAATTAGAAATATTGAGAATCGACTTGGACAAATTGCAAATTCATTAAGTAATAGAACTTAAGGAACACTTCCTATTAATACTGAAACAAATCTGAAAGACCTAAATAAAGAGCAAGTAAAAGCCGTTCAACTTAAAAGCGGAAGAGAGTTGGAAGGTAGGATTCAAAAAGAAACTCAAGTAGAGTGAAGAAATTGAAGAATCAAAAGAGAACGCTCCAAAAGATTCTGAAAGACCTATTTCTCCACTTAAACTTAACTTAGAAAAACCACCACCTCCATTTCTTCAAAGAATTCATCAGCAGAAGTTGGATAAGCAATTTTCAAAATTTCTGGAGATTTTTAAGAAGCTTACAATTAATATTCTATTTGATGAAGCCTTAAAACAAATGTCTAGCTATGTAAGGTTTATGAAGGACATTCTCAACTGAAAAAGGAAGTTTGAAGATAGTGAGACTGTTGCACTTAGTGAGGAGTGCAGTGCTATTATTAATAAAAAGCTTCCTAAAAAGTTTAAAGATTCTGGTAGCTTTATGGGAAAGCTTTATGTTATTTAGGTGCAAGCATTAACCTTATGCTATTATCAATATTTAAGAGATTGAGATTAGAAGAAATAACCCCAACTACTGTAACTCTGCAGTTAACAGATTGTTCGATAACGTACCCTAAAGGAGTTATAGAAGATGTCTTAGTGAAAGTGGATCAATTTATCTTTCCTGTTGATTTCATTGTGTTGGATATGGAGGAAGATAAAGAGATACCTATCATTTTGGGGAGACCTTTCTTAGTCATAGGAAGAGCAATGATAGATGTGCAAAAAGGGAAATAAACAATGTGCGTCAATGATTAAATTGTTACTTTTAACATTTCAAGATCAATGAAGTATCCTGCAAAAGGTAAAGATGATGAATGTTATAGAATAGATGTTATAAGATATCTGAGTAAATGTCATTTCAAAATAACTTATGAAGAAAATTTGAAGAAAAAGATTTAGAACACGAGAAAGAAGAGAAATTAGATCTATGTGAAGATCTTTCAAGGAAGCTTCAAACTATGTTCGAGAAAGTTTTGAAGTTTTGGATACAATGGGAAAAGATAAAACATTTTGCCCATCAATATAGAGTTGAAGTTACTTCTTGATCATTTAAAATATGCCTTTTTAGGGAGATTCCTCTACTTTACTGGTTATAATTCCCTCAAAGTTAACGATGGAAGAAGAAGAAAGATTGATGAAAATTTTGAAAAATTTTAAGAAAGGTTTTGGATGGACAATAGCTAATATTAAAGGAATCAGTCCTTCAATTTGTATGCAAAGAATTCATATGGAAGAGAACTACAAACCCAGGGCTAATCCTCAAAGGAGATTGAACCCTGTTATGAAAGAAGTTGTAAAGAAAGAAATTTTAAAGTGGTTAGATGCTAGAATTATCTACCCTATTTCAGATAGTGCATGGGTTAGTCCGATTCATTACGTTCCTAAGAAAGGTGGAGTAATTATGACTATGAATGAACATAATGAATTAATACCTACTAGATAAGTTGCAGGGTAGAGAATATGCATTGATTAGAGAAAATTAATTTTTTTTCCAATAGGAAAGATCATTTTCCACTACTCTTTCTAGATCAAATGTTGGATAGACTAGCTGGGCATAAATACTTTTGTTTTCTATATAAATATATCAGTTTTCACCAAATACAAATAACTCATGAGGATCAAGAGAAAATAACTTTTATCAATCCGTATGGTACATTTTCTTTTGGAAGAACGACATTTGGTTTATGTGATGCCCCTGCTACATTTCAAAGATGTATGATGACAATTTTTTATGTTTAATTGAAAGAGGAATTGAAGTATTTATGGATGATTTTTTAGTGTTTGGAACTTCATTTGACTCATGTTTTAAACCTTTAACAAAATTTTTTAACTGTTGTGAAAAATAAATTTAGTCCTTAATTAGGAAAAATGTCAATTTATTGTAGTAGGAGGAATTATATTAGGACATAAAAGATCAGAAAATTGTATGGAAGTAGATCCTGCTAAAATTCAAGTGATCACTAATTTACCTTATCCAACAAATGTAAGGGGAATTAGGAGTTTTTTAGGACATGTTGGATTCTACAGGCAATATATTAAAGACTTTTCAAAAATTGCTAAGTCTTTATGTCATTTACTGAAGAAAGATGCAATTTTCAAATTTGATGAAGAGTGCCTAAAACCTTTTGAGTTATTAAAAGAAAAATTAGTCACTGCACCAATTATAATTTCACCATATTGGGGAAAACCTTTTGAACTGATGTGTAATGCTAGTGATTATGCTATTGGAGCAGTTTTAGGACACATATATGATAGAATTTTTAAAGTAATTTAATGTGCTTGTAAAACTCTTACTGAAACCTAAATTAATTATACAACAACTGAAAAAGAGTTATTAGCAATAGTATATGATTTTGATAAATTTAGATCATATTTAATTTGAACTCATTGTGTAGTGCATACAAATCATTCTACTATTAAGTATCTAATGAAAAAACAAGGATGCTAAACCTAAACTTATAAGATGGATTCTTCTTTTATAAAAATTTGATTTTACAATAGTAGATTGGAAGGGAACTAAAAATCAAATTGTTGATAATTTGTCCAGGCATGAGTTAGAAAAACCACTCTATTTTGAAAAAAAAGTTAATGAACATTTTATAGATGAAAAACTGTTCAAAATTAATGAGTGGTGTGTTTTGTGGTATGCCGGCATTGTAAACTTTCTTGTTAATGATATTATACCCTATGCAATGACATACCAGTAGAATAGGAACTTTATTTCTAAAGCAAAGACTTATTTTTTGGGATGACCCATTTTTATTTAAATAAGGAAAGTATATGATTATTCAAAAATGTGTACCTTTAGAAGAAACTTATGAAATTATGCAAAAATGTCATAATTTTGATTTTGGGGGACATTTTGGTATTGATAAAACAACATATAAAATTTTACAATATGGATTTTATTGGCTTATTATCTTTAGAGATTTTAATGCTTATATTAAAACTTGTGATAGATGTCAACGAGTAGGCAATAATTTTAGAAGAAATGAGATGCCCCTCAATTATATGTTAGAAGTTTAAATATTTGATGTTTGGGGCTTAGATTTCATTAGAAGTTGAAATATTTGATGTTTGGGGATTAGATTTCATGGGACCATTTATACTATCTTTCGTTAGAAGTTGAAATATTTGATGTATGGGGATTAGATTTCATGGGACCATTTATACCATCTTTCAAAAATTTATATATTCAGTTAGTAGTGAACTATGTATCCAAATGGATAGAAGTTGTTGCTTTACCTCGATGTGATGCTCAAAGTGTTGCAAAGTTTTTGAAAATCAGCATATTTTGTAGATTGGGGATGCCGAGAGTTATCATAACTTATGGGGGAAGTCATTTTAATGGAGATATTATTAAAGAAATATCATAAAAATCATAGAATTGTTACTCTTTATCATCCTCAGACAAGTGGTTTAGCTAAATTATCCAATCAAGAAATTAAAAGAACTACGGAAAAATCTGTAAATCCAACAAAAATGGATTGGGCAATCAAATTTGACTATGTTTTGTGGGCTTATAGGACTGCATACATAACTCCTTTAGGAATGTCCCCATTTAGGCCAATATTTGGGAAAGCTTGTCACTTACCAGTTAAGTATGAACATAAAGCATATTGGGCTATTAAAGAGTTCAATTATAATTTAAAAGATGCTGGTGAGAAAAGAATGTTACAAGCATATTGGGCGATTAAAGAGTTCAATTATAATTTAAAAGATGCTGGTGAGAAAAGATTATTGCAGTTAAATAAGCTTAAAGAGATAAGAAATGAATCTTATGAGAGTGCTAAGATTTTCAAAGAAAAGATGAAGATGTGGCATGATCAAAGGATTCTTACAAAAAAATTTCAGCCAGGGCAACAAGTTTTGCTATACAATGCAAGGTTAAGAATATTTCTAGACAAACTTAAGTCCAGGTGGATGGGCCCATTTGTTGTGATGAAAGTTTATCTTTATGGAGCTATGGATATTAAAGATCCTAAAACTGATAAAGTGTTTAATGTGAATGGTCATAGACTGAAACCTTATTTTATAGGGGGTCAGTATAGATTTAATGATCGAATTATGTTGGGTAAACCAGAATAAGCACTGGTTACGTTGGGCTGACGACATAAGACCAAGCGCTTTGTGGGAGGCAACCCATAGTAATCAGTATGTTTTTGCTTTGATTGTTGTTTGTCTGTGATTAAGAAAATTGTGGTAGTATTTTTGAGACTACCATGTGTTAGTATTAATTTTATGACTTTTTTTAGTAACCTAGACATGTTAGAATGAGAATTTAAACGTTAAGTTGACTGGTGCAAAATTGAGCACTGGCGCTTAAGCGCCAATATTCAGCGCTTAAGCGCTGCAGTTAAAAAACATGTGCTAAATAAAGATTCTAGAAGGCTTAACCGCCAATTGGTTTGTAAAAATGTGCCAAGGCAATTCCATGATGTGCCTAGAAGTTATTAAAAGGATTTAGGCCTATAAATAAAAGATTTTTGTGAAGAAATTTCAACCCTGGTCATTTTTAGCTTTAAAAGTCTATGAGAGAGAGATTTTGATAAGATGTCTTCATGGCAAATGGATTTGAAGAAGAAGAAAGAGACCATGAGAAATAAATTCATTAGTCAAAGTGCACAAGAGATGTACAACAGTTTCTTAGTCGTTAGTATCGAAGGAATATCAGAAAAGATCAACAAAATTGAGACTACCATGGCTTTACTGGAGACCAAGGTAAATGAGATTCATGCACATCTTGAAAATGTAATGTAGCCATACTAGTTATATAGAGGAAGCAGATAAGGAGATGTATCTTAAATAGAAATGGATTGAAGAAGTTAGAATTAGAGCTCGTCACCACTGTCCATTTTATCAACTTTATATTCTGATTGCTTCAGGAGAGACTAATAAAAGATCGGAGTTTGTCCCATCAAATGAAGAGTGGAATTAAGTTTTATGGTTGAGTTTGTTTATTTGGAGTCATTGTGTTTACGTGTTAGTATTTGTTTTTAGTGTTTATGACTTTTATGTGTCGAGTTTTTTAAGTTTGTTAAGTGTTTGTAATTAGAAGATTTTCTCATCCGAGACTATTTGGAGTGAGAATTAAGTGTTATATGCACTTGTACTAGTTTGTGAATAAATGTATATGTTTATTTTTGTGAAAATTAGTGTTATTTTTGTCTTGAATTGCATTGAGTTATATGGGAGAATTTTGACAGTGAGGAGAGTTGTAGGAGATGAAAATAGTCATTTAAGTGTTATGAGACCATTTAGAGGTGGTATAATTAGGCTAATAGTGCATTTTACCTAAATTTAAAAATCTCAAAAATCATGCACTGGCGCATAAGCTTCACATTCTCACGCTTAAGCACGATGTAATTTGAGAGGAAGGCGTCTAAGCGCGACTTACCCGCGCTTAAGCGCTGGTTCACAAAAATTGGTTCACGAACGGTTAAAAGTGAAAATTAAACCCAAAAATTGCCATTTTAACCCTTGCTGTCATCTTCTTCCTCTCGAGTTTGGATTTAGAGAGCTAAGGAAAGCCATTAAGTGGAGATTTCTTGGTGGAATTGAGAAAAATTTGCTAGATTCAGATTTCTTAAAGTAAGAGTTTTAGTTTTATGTAAAAATTTTGGGATTTTACCATGTATTTTGCGTACATTTGGAAGAAGTCAAAAATTCACTATTCATGGTGAAAAATGAGGAAAAATCTATGAAAATTACACAGGAAGTGTAGTTTATACTTATAGGTGTTGAGTTTAGTGGATTAAACTTGATTTTTGAATTTATTGTAGAATTTTATGAAATTTGTAGAATGACACCAAGAATGAAGAGGAGCAAAGGAAAAAACAACTTTGATTCGAGCAAATTTGTAAGTTCGAAAGTTCAAGATAGGTACAGTAAAGCTCTCCAATCATGAAAGCTTATCCAAAAGCGTTGTTTCAAAAATCCAGGTGGATCTGCAGAAGATTTAAATGTTCGCCGACATTGGGAACGATTCTGGTTTTTTTTTTGCTGTGGCAGTTATTTCTGTAGTTCTGGAGTTTTATGCAAATCTCCCTGAAGCTGAAGATGATCGAATCATGGTTCGAGGAAATTGGTACATTTTTCACCAGAGGTATTCAATATGTTTTACCATTTACCACCTGAGACTTTGTGTTTTTATGCGAACCATAGTCCGACTGAGACAGAAATAGAAGAGATTATTTCCTATTTGACTGTTGGAAGAGGACTCTAGAAAATCACAAATGAGAGGAGAGTCAACTTTGCCACGTCAAAGTTAAGTGCACGTTTGAAGGCGTGGCACTATTTTATTTCTACTTATCTGTTACCGACGATCATCTCAGTGAAGTTACCAGAGAGAGGGCGACGTTGAATTATTATATCCAGGAAGGAAAGCTCATCAACATTGGAGCTTTGATTTATCAGACAATCATCAGTTCTGCCACTGCCGCTACTATTGTAGATCTGGGATTTCCTTGATCTTTTCTTTATGTGAGCAGGCTCGAGTGAGATATGATAGCTGAGAGGAAATACTGTTGCCTTTAAATCCAATTACTAGTGTTAATTGATCCTGATTTTGATATTTAAGGATTTATGAAGTTGACACCACTACAACGCCAAAAACTTGATTCTTGTAAGAAAAGTAAGTTGTGTAAAATATATATAATTATAGGCAATTAATAATGGGATTCTATGCAAGTATACGTACAATTATCAAGTAATAATGGACTTTCTATTTAAGCCCCAAATATCGATCCCACGGGGAAGGTATAAGTTAGTAATGATAAATTTTAACAGGAAATTTATAGAAAATAAAACAAAATCACTGTCACCAATTTTTAATTTTGAGATATTAACCAAACAAAATTACTTAACTATTAGCAAAACAGAAATGCAAATTTTGAATAATAACTACTAATCTACTAACTATATTTATGTAATGAAGATTTCTTATGTGAAAAAGCATCCTTCTCACTATAATGAACTTCTGGTGAAATAAGATGAGATGAATGTTTATAATATGTATTGTGCCAAATAGGAGCAATTTTAATTTTATATCCTAATACAGTGCATAGAAAATTATTGGTTAATCTTAGGTTTAGTCCCTAAATTCGTGGCTAGGCTAGGAGGATATCGGCTCCCACTCTAGAGCTCCCACTTCCCTTTACCTGAAGGCTAACTCTCACTTTAGTTTTTAAACACTAAGAACAAATTGGGGATTTTAGTCTGTCGCTCTAAAGATTCTCCAATTCTACACCTAACAAAGAATATTTTCCTATTTATTTGCACTTAATTTATTGAACAAATTTCTCCTTCATGAAATCAAATGTGACCCTCACTCTATTATATAATTCATACTCCATTTTTCTGATCATATGTTTCACAACATATTTTAGCAAATCAATTGGCCAGATTGAAAAGTAAATTAAGTTTGGAGTTGAAAAATCATCTAAATTTATTTTATATTTTAATTATGGCACATTCATTTTATCTCTTCATTTCACCATATCTCAGAGTAGGGGGAAAGATAGAGGGAACTACTCAAAACTCATGAGAAAGATACAACAAAACACAAATTTCATATATAAAAGAAAGTTCATACAACACTAAATAAACAAACAAACTTATGTGGAACTCTTTCTCAAAGCAAATCATTTGTAGCCTTTCCTTAGAAATGCAGGAAGAAGAACTCTCTCACTTTTCTCCTTCTCCAACACTCTGACAGAAATTTTTACACTAAATCTCACCAAGAAAACACTAAACTATGAAAGAAAAATCACTAATTANAACACAAATTTCATATATAAAAGAAAGTTCATACAACACTAAATAAACAAACAAACTTATGTGGAACTCTTTCTCAAAGCAAATCANTCCCTTTACCTGAAGGCTAACTCTCACTTTAGTTTTTAAACACTAAGAACAAATTGGGGATTTTAGTCTGTCGCTCTAAAGATTCTCCAATTCTACACCTAACAAAGAATATTTTCCTATTTATTTGCACTTAATTTATTGAACAAATTTCTCCTTCATGAAATCAAATGTGACCCTCACTCTATTATATAATTCATACTCCATTTTTCTGATCATATGTTTCACAACATATTTTAGCAAATCAATTGGCCAGATTGAAAAGTAAATTAAGTTTGGAGTTGAAAAATCATCTAAATTTATTTTATATTTTAATTATGACACATTCATTTTATCTCTTCATTTCACCATATCTCAGAGTAGGGGGAAAAATAAAGGGAACTACTCAAAATCATGAGAAAGATACAATAAAACACAAATTTCATATATAAAAGAAAGTTCATACAACACTAAATAAATAAACAAACTTATCTGGAACTCTTTCTTAAAGCAAATCATTTGTAGCATTTCCTTAGAAATACAGGAAGAAGAACTCTCTCACTTTTCTCCTTCTCCAACACTCTTACAGAAATTTTTACGCTAAATCTCACCATGAAAACACTAAACTATGAAAGAAAAGTCACTAATTGACTCCAATATGGTGGTGGAATGAATATGGATTATGAAAATGCGGCGTGGTGGAATGTTGTGGAGTGAAAAATGAATGTAGAGGAGCCCGTTTTCTGATGAAATTTGGCCCCAAATAAAGCCTGAGGTCAGTTCACCAAGAGGTGCCTCCAAAAACTCTTCAAAAATCATCCAAATACATTGAACCTTCTAGAAATAGGGTTTGAACCTCTTTTGGCATCGTCGGCGCTGAGTAAAATCCTCCTACTTTCGGTTGTTCTGCGCTGTCGACGCTGACCTTGGCGTTGTTGACTCTAAGTATTTCCTCAAAAAACTTCATTTTGACTCCAAATTTCATCCTTTTTGCTTCCTTTTTACTTTAAGCCCTAAAAATCAACAACTTGCAAGAAAAAATTAAAATACATTGCTTCCTTTTTGCTTTAAGCCCTAAAAATCAATAACCTGCAAGAAAACATCAAAATACCTTTTTTTGCTTTAAGTCCTAAAAATCAATAACCTACAAGAAAACATCAAAATACCTTCCATTAAAATCAATATCACCAAAAATAAGTATAAAATATGGGTCTAAAAATGCATATATTTTTGGTGTATCATTAATGTGAAGTCATATTGATCCCGATATTTTTTATATGTAAGGATTTATGAAGTTGACACCACTATTTGAAGATTTTAATCCCCGGCAATGGCACCAAAAACTTGATCCCTGGATACTCAATGCTTATGCACAGTATAGCAATAGTTCTGATGGTATTTTTCACTTATATTTCTTTATTTAGCAACNACTAATTAACTCCAATATGGTGGTGGAATGAAGATGGATTATGAAAATGTGGCGTGGTGGAATGTTGTGGAGTGAAAAATGAATGTAGAGGAGCCCGTTTTCTTATGAAATTTGGCCCCAAATAAAGCCCGAGGTTGGTTCACCAAGAGGTGCCTCCAAAAACTCTTCCAAAATCATCTAAATACATCGAACCTTCTAGAAACGGGGTCTGAACTTCTTTTGGCGTCGTCAGCGCTGAGTAAAATCCTCCTACTTTCGGTTGTTCTGCGCTGTCGACGCTGACCTTGGCGTTGTTAACTCTCAGTATTTCCTCAAAAACTTCATTTTGACTCCAAATTTCATCATTTTTTCTTCCTTTTTATTTTAAGCCCTAAAAATCAACAACCTGCAAAAAAAAATCAAAATACCTTCCATTAAAGTGCAATATCACCAAAAATAAGTATAAAATATGGGTCTAAAAATGCATATATTTTCGGTGTATCATTAATGTGAAGTCATATTGATCACGATATTTTGTATATGTAAGGATTTATGAAGTTGACACCACTACTTGAAGATTTTAATCCCCGGCAATGACACCAAAAACTTGATCCCTGGATACTCAATGCTTATGCACAGTATAGCAATAGTTCTGATGGTATTTTTCACTTATATTTCTTTATTTAGCATCAAAACTAAAAACTTGATCTGAAGAAAAATAAGAATTTAACTTTTTAATTTATATATATTTATATTGGGATACTACGCAAGTATATGTATCGTTATCAAGTAATATAGGACTTTTCGATTAAGACCTGAATATCGAACCCACAGAGAAGATTATGCAATATGCACTTTTTAGAAAGTTTTTCTATTTTTAAAAAGATAATTACTTAAACTAAAAACAAGCACTTTTTAGAAAGTTTTTTCTATTTTTAAAAAGATAATTACTTAAACTAAAAACGATTTTTGTAGGAATTTAAAATTAAAATATTTTTTATTATTTTTTTATATTTTAACGAAACAACAAAAAANATTATGCAATATGCACTTTTTAGAAAGTTTTTCTATTTTTAAAAAGATAATTACTTAAAAACTAAAAACGATTTTTGTAGGAATTTAAAATTAAAATATTTTTGATTTTTTTTTACATTTTAACGAAACAACAAAAAGATAACTAAAGTTTTTATAGAAGAAAAGTATTTAATACGAAAATATCTTTCTTCTTATCATGAATCAGTAATAAGCATAAGAATTTTGTTGTGAAAGTATACAAATTNAACTAAAGTTTTTGTAGAAGAAAAGTATTTAATACGAAAATATCTTTCTTCTTATCATGAATCAGTAATAAGCATAGGAATTTCTTTGTGGAAGTATACAAATTGTGTTGTGTCAAATGGGAGCAATAATATTCTTTACCCTTACTAAAAATGCTATAAAGAACATTGGCTAATTTAAAGTTTGAATAGTTCTGAAGATCGGCTGGGTAGGGAAGATACTAGCTCTCACTCTAGAGTTCCCTCGATTCCCTCCACCTGGCGGCTAACATTCCTATATCACGACCTAAAACAATAAACCAAGTTGGGGTCCNCTATAAAGAACATTGGCTAATTTAAAGTTTGAATAGTTCTGAAGACCGGCTAGGTAGGGAAGATACTAGCTCGCACTCTAGAGTTCCCTCAATTCCCTCCACCTGGCGGCTAACATTCTTATATCACAACCTAAAACAAAAAAACCAAGTTGGGGGCCCTAACCTGTCACTTTAAAGTCCTCTAACTCTACACCCATCAATGAATATTTCTCTATTTATTTGCACTCAATCATATGAACTACATTCTCATTCATACAACCTCATGTGATTCTTTCCAATTGTTGACTGAGACAATACCAGCCCGGTTCTTACAAGTTCTCACAACAAATTTTAACATCTGAATTAGCCAAATCAAGAAGTAAATGAAGTGCATGGATTTAAATCGTCACAATTTCTTCCAACATTAAAGATCAATACTCTCCACAACTTCCATCCAATACTTAATTACTTATTATTTTAAGAAGAAGGATATAGAAAACTACTTAGAATCCATAGAGAAAACAAAACCACACTTTAGTTTAAAAGAAGAAATCATTGTCAAACCAACAAGTCTCAATTAAAACCAAAAGTAGTCTAAAACAAAAAGCTAAAAGAAAAACCATGAAATATCCAGCTGAGAGAAATGATGATGATTGTTTTCGGATGGATGAAATTAATTATCTAAGTAAAAACCATTTCCAAAAGAGTTTTGAAAATAAGTTAACAGATGAGATCAAAATAGACTTTCATGATGAGTCTCAAATGTTGTTTAAAGAAGACTATATGTATGTTCAGGAGAGGTGTGAAATGATGGATGTTACCAAAAATAGTAAACTTCTAATTCCATATGTTGAAAAATCTCATGACCTTAAAATGAATTTACCTCATACAATTTTAAAG
>JXCR01107861.1:0-15157 GCA_002079205.1 Phalaenopsis hybrid cultivar | reverse complement strand
TGTATTTTTTCTCAATAAAGTTGCTTGAAGATTCGACTCAAAGAGTTTTTTCATAACGATGCCCACATACCGTAGGGTGGCTTACCTATGTTATTTTCATGGGAGCAATGGCATTTGAGAGATGCTNCATGACTTAAGCTATATAATTAATTAATCTTTAAATTATAAAATCTTCATAGCATTTAGTAAATAAAAAAAAATATATTTAAATTAAATTCCTATAGCAATTCTCTAAAAGCTTTTGGATTCATAAAAATCAAAATTTAGTTAAAGTTATTTAATTAAATAGTAATATAAATTAATCAAACAAATTCAATAAAAAAACTGAAAAAATTGTCTAAAAAATCACAAGTAAAATAGGAGATTGGAGGTCTACTTTAAGCCCTTTGGTAATTTCCCTAATTTTTCCAACAAGTTTAATANGCATGACTTAAGCTATATAATTAATTAATCTTTAAATTATAAAATCTTCATAGCATTTAGTAAATAAAAAAAATATATATTTAAATTAAATTCCTATAGCAATTCTCTAAAAGCTTTTGGATTCAATAAAATCAAAATTTAGTTAAAGTTATTTAATTAAATAGTAATATAAATTAATCAAACAAATTCAATAAAAAACTGAAAAAATTGTCTAAAAAATCACAAGTAAAATATGAGATTGGAGGTCTATTTTAAGCCCTTTGGTAATTTCCCTAATTTTTCCAACAAGTTTAATCAATAAGTTAAATATTAAAAATAAATACATTAAAATATTAAAAAAGGCTTATAGAATACAAATTAAATTTATAATTTCCGAAAAATTAATCTAGGTCATATTAATAGCTTCAAAGTTAGTGAGTGTGAGCCTCACTAAAAACAACTTGAAAAATTAATTAATTCACCTAATCTCAATTAACCTTAGGAAAATTTATAACAATTATACTAATTAAACAAATTTATAAGTTTTTTTTGGGATAGTTATATACTTAGCACGCGAAACATTGNATTTATAATTTCCGAAAAATTAATCTAGGTCATATTAATAGCTTCAAAGTTAGTGAGTGTGAGCCTCACTAAAAACAACTTGAAAAATTAATTAATTCACCTAATCTCAATTAACCTTAGGAAAATTTATAACAACTATACTAATTAAACAAATTTATAAGTTTTTTTGGGATAGTTATATACTTAGCACCCGAAACATTGCTATCTACAAAATATGGGTTGGGGTTTTATCATGAATTTTGATATTTTGAATGAGAATTTGAAAAATGGATTAAAGAGGGTGCTAGATTTGTAAATAGCAATGTTTCAGGTGTTGTATATGTTAACAACCCAACTTTTTTTAACCGAAATGAAATTAAAAAATATAGAAATAATAATAATATATAATATAAATGCTTTTGAGAAAATTATGAAAGAAGACAGGGATACTCCGAGTAGGGCTGTAAATGAGCCGAGCTTGAGCGAGGATTTGGCTCATGTGGCTCATGTTCGGCTCGTTTGATATAGCTTGTGTTTTAAATCGGCTCGTGAATAGTGTGTTCGTGTTTGGCTCGACTTAAATATTCATGTTCATGTTCGGCTCGTGCTCGGCTCGAAATTGGCTTGCTAAAATTAAATTGAAAAAAATAGATGTAAAGTGTGGGATTTGAACATGAACCAAATATGCACAAAAGAATGCACTAACCACATTGCCACATNTGTTTTAAATCGGCTCGTGAATAGTGTGTTCGTGTTTGGCTCGACTTAAATATTCATGTTCATGTTCGGCTCATGTTCGGCTCGAAATTGGCTTGCTAAAATTAAATTGAAAAAAATAGATGTAAAGTGTGGGATTTTGAACATGAACCAAATATGCACAAAAGAATGCACTAACCATATTGCCACACGAGGTTTCCGAGCACTTTTGTGAATTTTCAAAATCTTTCAAATTTATTCAATTATTGTATTAATTTTTAAATATACAAATGTTAGAAAATTTACAAAAAAAAAAAAAAATTAAATTCAAATAACCTCAAAATTTTATGGGAACACNAATCTTTCAAATTTATTCAATTATTGTATTAATTTTTAAATATACAAATGTTAGAAAATTTACAAAAAAAAATAAATAAATAAATTCAAATAACCTCAAAATTTTATGGGAACATTTTGTCACCCTTGTTTTTCTTATAATTTTCATAATTTTAAAATTTAGTTTAATTTAAAGTTAATTTAAATTATTAATAAATATCAAAATTAAAAAAATACAGATTAACCCAAAGTAATCCTAATTTTATATGCGTTGTTTCCNTTTCATAATTTTAAAATTTAGTTTAATTTAAAGTTAATTTAAATTATTAATAAATATCAAAATTAAAAAAAAATACAGATTAACCCAAAGTAATCCTAATTTTTTATGCGTTGTTTCTTTAATCAATTTTGATCTAAAAGAATATTTTCAAAGTTTTTTGAAGAATATTTCGAATTTATTTTAAAATTATATTTAAAAGTTAATTATAAATTAATTTAAAATTCTAAATAAAAAGCACATAACACAAATACTTACCTTTGCTATTATACTCTAAAGTATGTCTTCATCCATCCTCCATTTAAATTAAATAACCTTCACTTTTAAATGCAATAACGTATTTTACTAACATTAAGATGCTAGTTTAGTATGTTAAGGGCCCGTTTGAAGAAGCTCATTCAGTGCGACACATTTTGAAAACACTGATGAAGCCATTTGGAAATCGCAGTGCAACAGAGATTATTATAAATTTATGTCAAACACGGACCGCGAGTTTTGACCCCACAACCCATGTTTCTTTGTGAATTTATTACCCCACTGGCATTAGCTCCCTCTTTCACGTGCCTTCTGCCTCACGTACCTCTCTCGATCGATCTCGAGAACCATAGGCACCTCTCTCTCTCTCTCTCTCTCTCTCTCTCTCTCTCTCTCGTTTCTTTCTCGAGTCTTTATCGTGCTTCTCTCTAGCCTCTCGCATGCCTCTCTCTAATAGTTGTCTTTCTCCTCTCTCTCTCTCTTCCCTCCGATCTCTGGTTACTGTGCTCTTTACGTAATTATGTGGCATTTTTTTATGGAATGACTTTCTTTTTGTGATTTTTAGCTTCCTCGNAGTCTTTATCGTGCTTCTCTCTAGCCTCTCGCATGCCTCTCTCTAATAGTTGTCTTTCTCCTCTCTCTCTCTTCCCTCCGATCTCTGGTTACTGTGCTCTTTACGTAATTATGTGCTCATTTTTTATGGAATGACTTTCTTTTTGTGATTTTTAGCTTCCTCATTTGCAGTTTATCGTGAGATGTTCATGATATTTTAGGTTTGTAGCTTTCTGATTTATCTCCTCAGATTTTGCGATTTTAAATTTGCGATAAAATTGAAAAATGTGGAATGGTATTTTTATCTCCACAGATTTTTTGAGTGGGAATTTGATATATGGATGAAAGAGTGTGCTTGATTTATAGACATCAATGTTTTGAGTGCCTTGTATGTAACTGGATGAAATGAAAAATATAGGATGGCTTTCCATCATTTCTTCCTTTGATTATTTAGTGTGAATTTGAAAAACGGATGAAACAGGGGCGAAATATTTGCGTACATAAGATGTACGCAGCGCTGCGTACACCCGAATATAACTCCCTTGTACCCCCAAAATAACCTCAGATGTACGCAGCGCTACGTACATCTTATGTACGCAAATATTTCTCGAAACAGGGTGCTTGATTTGTACATAGCATTGTTTCGAGTGCCATGCATGTAATTGCCTCATTTTGGATGGAATGACTTTCTCTTTACAATTTTTTTCTTTCCCATTTACAGTTTACTACNGCAAATATTTCTCGAAACAGGGTGCTTGATTTGTACATAGCATTGTTTCGAGTGCCATGCATGTAATTGCCTTATTTTGGATGGAATGGCTTTCTCTTTACAATTTTTTTCTTTCCCATTTACAGTTTACTATGAGTAATTTGTGATATTAGTGATTTGTGGCTTTTTAATTTATCTCCTCTGATTTGCGATTTGAAAATTGTGATGAAATTGAAAAAGGTTGAATTGTTTTTTAATCTCCATTGATTTTTTGAGTGAGAATTTGAGATTAAAGGTGGTCTTGATTTGTAGATAGCAAAATTTCTGGTGCCCTGTATGTAACTGGATGAAATGAAAAATATGGAATAGCCTTCTATCATTACCTCTAATTTTTTTAGTGGAAATTTGAAGAATGGATGAAATAGGGTGCTTGACTTGTTCAAAACATTGTTTCGAGTGCCCTATACGTAATTGCCTCAATTCAAAATTACGGAATGTTTATCATTGATGTTTGAGTGAGAATTTGAGAAATGGATGAAAGAGCGTGCTTGATTTATTGTTAGCAATGTTTCGGGTGCCATGTATGTAGTATCCTCAAATGAAAATATGGGGTAGAGTTTTATCTTTACCTTTGATGTTTGAGTGAGAATTTGAGAAATGGCTGAAAGAGAGTGCTTGATTTGTTGACGGCAATATTTCGGGTGCTTTGTATGTAGTCATCAAATGAAAAATATTGGGTGGAGTTTTATCTTTACCTTTGATGTTCTGTGGTGTTGGATGTTGGTTTGTTTGTACAGGTGGTGGTTGGTGTGTGGTTGGTTGTGCTGATGTGTTGGTGGATGTGTAATGGTGATGGTGTTGTGGAGGTGGTGGTTGGTGTGTGGTTGTGTTTGTGTGGAGGTGGTGGTGGCGGTGTAGTGGTTGTGTTAGTTCGTGGAGGTGTTTGTGTGTGGATGTGGTAGCAGTAGTGATGCATAAGAGTTGTAGTGTGGTGTACAAGGGCATTGGTGATGATATTGTGACATTTATATTTTTCTTTGAGTTGTGATATTGTGACATCCATATTTATGTTAATTGGTTTTTTTATGCTAGTAATACAATGATTAAGACAAAAAAAGATCAGTTCATCTGTGATGTGGGGTAAATATACAAAATTAATAATTTGCGACCTTTGCCTCAAGCAGATCGAACTGGGAAATAGGCCGACAACCTATTTTAACAAAGAAGACGAGCAAAGTATTATTAAAAAATTCAAATAAAGTACATGCATAGAGTATGATAGAAAACAATTAAGAAAACAAGTGGGATCGACTAAAGAAAGGTTGGAAAATCCTGAAGGAATTGAAGCGAAGCTCAACGAGCTTGAGATGAGATTTGATAAAGCGAACGATTTATGCTTCCGAGGAGTGGTGAGCAGAGATACTGGCAGTGAATATTTTTGAAATATCTCATATTTTTGTCAAGTTTAATTTATTTTCAAATCCAACAACATGTTAAATGAATTTGTAGGCGGTGCGTGCAACAAAAAAATAAATAAATACAGTGGAATCAATCTTGAGCTAGAGGAGAAGTTGAATCATATGTTTGGAGGTATCGTGGCAACAAACAACAATGCATGTTCCCCTAGTGTGGCAGGGTTTGGCGGAATCCTCGAAAATTTTGGAGCTGACCAAAAAGGAGATTTCAATGATGGCCCCATCCCGAACCTCCATGATGTTGAGTCCACGAGCCAGTAAAAGCATCCCCAGGTTGAAAAAAAAGAAAGGAAGTTGCTTTCCTCTGAAGGAAAATCTCATAATTGGTGGCTTCATGCACCAATAGCCACGACCCAACACAAGCAACTTCTGCTCAGCAGGTTATGTGAATTATGGATGAAACTTCAGAAATTTACGACTTGTAGTTGTATTTTTTCTCAATAAAGTTGCTTGAAGATTCGACTCAAAGAGTTTTTTCATAACGATGCCCACATACCGTAGGGTGGCTTACCTATGTTATTTTCATGGGAGCAATGGCATTTGAGAGATCTTTTTTTATTAGATTTTTATGGGTCATTTCTATTTGTTTATAACGTTACATGACGCTTTGGATATTTATGTTGCTTTGGACATGCTACTTTATATGAGAGTTTTTCATTACTTGTTATGTTTTCTATTTACTTTTGTAACGTTATTCACTTATGTTAGTTTTATTCATAACCTTATATGATTGTAGCTAATTAATTGATGCTTATATGTTAGCTAGTTCGATATCGAAATACATGGATACAACTATAGAAATACGCAAAAGGAGAGTTGCAGCTACAATATGCTTGATATACAAATATTATAACTCGTACATAAAGTGCTTCTCTTGCATAACATCCTTATATGTTGGCGACAAATGGGTTGGAGAGTTGTTTGGGGCCACCCAACGAGATTTAACAATATGTTCTGCATGAAACGAGTGGTTTTCACCAATCTGTTGGAGGAACTACACAAAAATCATGAATTTCATGGCTCATTCATAATGACTTCATCAGAGGTGTTAGCAGTAGTTCTCAATATATTATCGCAGAATGAATCAATACGATGAGCTATTGAGCAATTTCAACACTCTTCTGAAATAATTTGCAGATACTTTTCATTAGGATTGAATACACTTATCAGTTTCCCTATGACAGCTACTGTGCAACAACTTATTATTAAGCTGCAACTGCCTCACACAGACCCTTAGTCATATATTTGGTTGTATGTCTCATATTTAGATTTAATTTTTGTTATGAAGAACTTGTAGCCTTTAGGTTCTACAGTTCCTTGCATGGTGTTATTTACCCATTGGTTGTGGGGTTAAGTCTCATTTGTTGGATTGGGATTAAGTCATCCTACCCTCCTCCGCCTATAAGATTTTCTTGGATGTCATAACTCATAATTATTGATAAAATTCTTTCTCGACTAAGAAAGTTCATAATCATTTTTTTTAAATGGACTAAGAGCTATGAATACATTGATTGATCTACAGCAGAATAAAATTATTACGTGCAGACGTGACCTCATTCACCATTACCTGTACATGTAGTGTCCACACGTAATAATTTCTCTTCTTTTAGGTTAGTGGCCCCTTCTTTGAGTTAGTTTACCATCTCTCCTAGTTAGTTCCCTCACTCCATATGTTGATCGATCATCTTCCATGAGTTAATCTTTCCTTGTGAATTCTTCGGTTCTACAAGTTATTAATTTCTCTTTACAGTGACAGTTCTTATCTGTACTTTAGGATCTTTCCTTATCAGTTATGTTCCCCCTTTTGCATCCTTATTATTTTTGGAGCTTTCATCTCTTAAGACTTGTTTAAGTAATAATTTTGAGCAATTTGGTTAATCCAAACTTGTTTGATGTTCCATAATCTAAGTCCCATTATATTTGAAGTGGTACTCTTAAATGACTTGAGATAATGTCTTGAAAAGTGAAGATTATTATTAGAATAGACAGGAAGAGATAACAAACCCCTATAATGAATAATGTAGGAGCTAAAGGAATAACATAGAAGATAGTTTAGGCAACTAGTCTATTCAACTGCAGATTACTAATTGTGAAATATACTGATCAACAAAATGAATACACATCTTAAAATGAATGGAAATAAATATACGTAGAGTCAAGTTAGCAAGCCCCAATAAACATCAATGAGTAAGAGCTAATAAAATCACACCAAATTCAAGCAATTTACACCCTACAAAACCATGCATAAAGGCATGATTCCACCATCAATAATAGAAAATTTCCTCAAAATTATTCTTACTAAATTTTAATCAGTAAAAAAAAATTATAAATATGATTAATCAATCAAAACGTATATTAAAAATAAATTCAATGAATGTAAAATTCATCCTACATAAATTGAAGTCATGCAGTCAGTTGGAGCTGAGAAGCTTCTGACCAAAATGCAACGTTTTGCAACGCCACAACTCTCTCTGGACCAACAAACATAAAACAGAATCCAGAATAACAAATATCTAGAATGGTTGAAAGCACTCAAAGACAAACAAACAAAAATAAATAAATAAATAAACAAAACATAAAACTTCAAAGCAGATCGCAACCCCAAGTGATGATGAGAAAACAAAAGCAATAACACAAACTCTTGAGGAAATCGTCATTCGGAAGAGGAAAACAAAATGCCTTACACTCCAGAATGAGAGACTGGAGATGTTATAAACTGTCCATCCTTGAAAGTATGAATATATTGCTGGGGTAATTCGTGCTCAACCTGCAATTGCATAATAACAAGCATTGGTCATAAATCACGGTACGGATAAAAGGTAAAGACGAAGATAGATACGACACAATATAATATCCATAGTACTGTTTAAGACTTGGAAAGCGCACAAAATCAACATCCAGTAGTGCACACATAGGAATAGAGGAACACTGGAATTTAATTTAGCTAATTTATGCTTAACTTATTCTATATGCACTCGTGAAGCATAAAACACAAGATATTCCACTGAAACAACTATAGATTTAGTCAAAAACATTAATTATAATTGAACCACTTGGATTTCAACAATTTTCAAAAAGAAATAGCAACTGATTTTTTCAACAATGACCAAATTTTATTTTATAATATCGAGCCCACAAAAAAAGGAACGAAGGAAAAACATTACAGGAGAGAGCTAAAGGTAGGGAAAAAATAACTGCTTGCATGCTATATTACTCATAATCACGAGCTACAGTATCTGTAAATTGTATTGTTGGGCAGTTGCTATTTTCAGGAGAAAAAATTGTAGCTGTCGATTGATATAATCACANTCCCTATGACAGCTACTGTGCAACAACTTATTATTAAGCTGCAACTGCCTCACACAGACCCTTAGTCATATATTTGGTTGTATGTCTCATATTTAGATTTAATTTTTGTTATGAAGAACTTGTAGCCTTTAGGTTCTACAGTTCCTTGCATGGTGTTATTTACCCATTGGTTGTGGGGTTAAGTCTCATTTGTTGGATTGGGATTAAGTCATCCTACCCTCCTCCGCCTATAAGATTTTCTTGGATGTCATAACTCATAATTATTGATAAAATTCTTTCTCGACTAAGAAAGTTCATAATCATTTTTTTTAAATGGACTAAGAGCTATGAATACATTGATTGATCTACAGCAGAATAAAATTATTACGTGCAGACGTGACCTCATTCACCATTACCTGTACATGTAGTGTCCACACGTAATAATTTCTCTTCTTTTAGGTTAGTGGCCCCTTCTTTGAGTTAGTTTACCATCTCTCCTAGTTAGTTCCCTCACTCCATATGTTGATCGATCATCTTCCATGAGTTAATCTTTCCTTGTGAATTCTTCGGTTCTACAAGTTATTAATTTCTCTTTACAGTGACAGTTCTTATCTGTACTTTAGGATCTTTCCTTATCAGTTATGTTCCCCCTTTTGCATCCTTATTATTTTTGGAGCTTTCATCTCTTAAGACTTGTTTAAGTAATAATTTTGAGCAATTTGGTTAATCCAAACTTGTTTGATGTTCCATAATCTAAGTCCCATTATATTTGAAGTGGTACTCTTAAATGACTTGAGATAATGTCTTGAAAAGTGAAGATTATTATTAGAATAGACAGGAAGAGATAACAAACCCCTATAATGAATAATGTAGGAGCTAAAGGAATAACATAGAAGATAGTTTAGGCAACTAGTCTATTCAACTGCAGATTACTAATTGTGAAATATACTGATCAACAAAATGAATACACATCTTAAAATGAATGGAAATAAATATACGTAGAGTCAAGTTAGCAAGCCCCAATAAACATCAATGAGTAAGAGCTAATAAAATCACACCAAATTCAAGCAATTTACACCCTACAAAACCATGCATAAAGGCATGATTCCACCATCAATAATAGAAAATTTCCTCAAAATTATTCTTACTAAATTTTAATCAGAAAAAAAAATTATAAATATGATTAATCAATCAAAACATATATTAAAAATAAATTCAATGAATGTAAAATTCATCCTACATAAATTGAAGTCATGCAGTCAGTTGGAGCTGAGAAGCTTCTGACCAAAATGCAACGTTTTGCAACGCCACAACTCTCTCTGGACCAACAAACATAAAACAGAATCCAGAATAACAAATATCTAGAATGGTTGAAAGCACTCAAAGACAAACAAACAAAAATAAATAAATAAATAAACAAAACATAAAACTTCAAAGCAGATCGCAACCCCAAGTGATGATGAGAAAACAAAAGCAATAACACAAACTCTTGAGGAAATCGTCATTCGGAAGAGGAAAACAAAATGCCTTACACTCCAGAATGAGAGACTGGAGATGTTATAAACTGTCCATCCTTGAAAGTATGAATATATTGCTGGGGTAATTCGTGCTCAACCTGCAATTGCATAATAACAAGCATTGGTCATAAATCACGGTACGGATAAAAGGTAAAGACGAAGATAGATACGACACAATATAATATCCATAGTACTGTTTAAGACTTGGAAAGCGCACAAAATCAACATCCAGTAGCGCACACATAGGAATAGAGGAACACTGGAATTTAATTTAGCTAATTTATGCTTAACTTATTCTATATGCACTCGTGAAGCATAAAACACAAGATATTCCACTGAAACAACTATAGATTTAGTCAAAAACATTAATTATAATTGAACCACTTGGATTTCAACAATTTTCAAAAAGAAATAGCAACTGATTTTTTCAACAATGACCAAATTTTATTTTATAATATCGAGCCCACAAAAAAAGGAACGAAGGAAAAACATTACAGGAGAGAGCTAAAGGTAGGGAAAAAATAACTGCTTGCATGCTATATTACTCATAATCACGAGCTACAGTATCTGTAAATTGTATTGTTGGGCAGTTGCTATTTTCAGGAGAAAAAATTGTAGCTGTCGATTGATATAATCACAAGCGTGGAAAACAATTGTATGGAAATTCCACGTCAATTTACCCAATTTGAAATATTTCCCTTTGTAAAACTATGAATTTGACCACATTGCATAAATCTAAGCAAAATTGTTATGCTTCCTAAAGAATAATCAAAGAATCATCTTAAATAAATTTGTCATCCCAGAGCACAAAAAACCTGTGATATCCATCATCAGTAGTAAACACAATCCTTGTATATAAAATAACTTCTGAAACAGATGAGCAAATCTATCTAATAAGAATGTTGGATGTGAATTACTAAAAAGTAGAAGAATAGAAAAAAAGTCGCGATATTGATAATAAGTTTATAAAATAAAGTCAACAAAGATTACATTGTTGTCAAGAAATTATCTGAACTATAGAACTTCCAAAATTGTCCAATTCATAACATTTTATACAAATGAGTTGTATGATTTTATATTATATCAACATTTTTTTTCGTTAAGCCTTTTAAGATTCAAAAGTTCCATTGTCTTATCATCAATTTTAATTCACTTGTCAATTTCTTGCAGCAAGAAGACATGTAATTATCATTATCAATAGTAAATTTTATATTTTTTCAAGAACATTAGACGCATTAAGTGAATCATGCAAATAATATGAAACAAGATACCCAAAGTTTAAGGAAACGTTGCTTAGCACGCTACATCAAAATCCTATCATAGTATATATGCACGCCAAATTAATCTTGTTTAAAAGACTTGGATTATTCTAGTGCTTGAACTTAAATTCACCAAATTCTAGATATTGCAATTTAGGTTATGGGTGGGGGGGCTGTGTGCATTTACATACATACCACAATTCTTATGTATTTATATATCTAACACATACAGTTTTACATTTCCATGCATAACACCTACATTTTTAACATCACATCATAAATATCACTATCGTTCACTTTTTAATAGTAAAATACACCTTCTTACGCATAGGCTAATCACATCAAAGAATTATAAATGTAAACTGAGAGTTTAGGTGCTGAATATGTAAATATAGAAAAATTGTGTGGTATGTAAGCAAATTTTCCTAATTATGTTTTAAATCAATCCAGGTAGATATAGATTCACTTACAACATTTAACCAAAACTATTGAGCATGCCTCACTAGTTTTAATTTAGAACATTCAACTCTTTTAAAATCAAGTAGTTGGTAATATTAAGAAAATTTTCAAAATTTTTAATATAAAAAAAAACATCTTGAACTTCTACCTCCCATCAAATACATGCATGTAATTTAGAGATTTATAATTGTTACATCATGTTCAAAATCAGAACTCAACTGATTTAATTTAAGCTGGATCTTTCATTATATTTTTAATGACCAAAATATTATGTTCTACTTTATTCGACATTATGCAATCATAAACTTCAGTACTAATTGAATGTAGGATGATTTAAGAGGCATAGTTTATCATTACAAAATAGGATGAAATGTATAATAAAAATTCACAAAATTATAATCAATTGGTAACAAGCCTCAAGTTTAGTAAAAACCAACCACCCTTAGCGCGAAAACAGCAAATGCACTTCTTAGATTACAAACAATAACAAAATAATTGCCAAATTTTAAAATCTTATAGAACAAAATGAACAAATATAAAAGTAATAAAATAATTAAGATAAATCTTAAAAAAAATTACTACGTATCACAATTGACAAAAATTTTATCACGAACAGGCCAATCACTAAACTGACTAATAACAATTAAGGATTAAACATAATCTAATAAATGATCAAAGGTTATCTCTAATACAAGAAAACTCTCCTTGGAAAGTAGTTGTCAACACTTGCAAAGCGATTGAAAAATCCAAGTCAAATAGCTCACACACAAGAATTGAGTGATACTAGAATATATTTATGGCACAAAAATGACCCAAAATAGGAAATTACTTAAAATTCTCTAAGATCCAATCAAGAACTACAAATTTTAATTCATAACACTTAGATTTCAACAAATTTTCAACTTTTTCTACGCAAATATAGCATTTCTAGAACAAAAGAAAAAATAATTTCTTTGTGCTATAGTGTTAGGCTAAGCAAATCGTCGGAGAGAAAAAAATATTAGATTAAAGCCATGGTAAGACAGTTGCCTGCAGGTTATAGTCATAGAAAATACAACAGCAATAATTGTTTTCTATAATCTTGGGAATGGAATAAAAGTTGCATGTGAACTCCGCACCACCAACTCTACCAAGCCTAAATAGGAGTCAACCACCCTTGAAGCTCAACTATGTACAATAACAACAAGCCTTTGTCCCACTAGTGGGGTCGGCTATATGAATCTTTTTTTCTCCATTACGTTGAGTGTCATATTTTCATTTACTTCTAATAAATTAAAATAATTCTTTATAAAACTTACTTAGGTCTTTTTAGTTCTACCCATAGCTTTCTTAACATAAGTTGAATTTAAAATCTGCTCTCTTAACCGGATCATTAGATGGTTGATATTTAATGTGATTGAACCATCTAAGACGACTCTCTCTAATCTTTCATGCCATTGGAGCTACACCAACCCTTTCTCGGATTTAATCACTTCGCATTCTATCTCTGAGTGTAAAGCCACTCATCCACCTAAGCATTCTCATCTTAGCAACACTTAGTTTTATGCTTTTCTTTTAAGGAAAAGCATTCTATGTCGTAAAACATTGTAGTCTCACCACCGTCTTATAAAATATTCCTTTAAGTCTAAGCAGTACTTTTCTTTCACAACTAGGTAGAAGATGCTAATTTATAAGAATCATATGAANCTTTCATGCCATTGGAGCTACACCAACCCTTTCTCGGATTTAATCACTTCGCATTCTATCTCTGAGTGTAAAACCACTCATCCACCTAAGCATTCTCATCTTAGCAACACTTAGTTTTATGCTTTTCTTTTAAAGACAAGCATTCTATGTCGTAAAACATTGTAGTCTCACCACCGTCTTATAAAATATTCCTTTAAGTCTAAGGAGTACTTTTCTTTCACAACTAGGTAGAAGATGCTAATTTATAAGAATCATATGAGCTATATGTCAATCAGGAAGAACAAAAATCAGACAGCTAAATTAGAAGTTTTCTATAAATAGAAGCTTCCTTATTTAAATTATTTTCAATATCTTTATTCTGATTTATTTCCCTTTTAACGGAATATTTAAATTATGAATATGTATTATTAAGTTACCTGNAAAATCAGACAGCTAAATTAGAAGTTTTCTATAAATAGAAGCTTCCTTATTTAAATTATTTTCAATATCTTTTTTCTGATTTATTTCCCTTTTAACGGAATATTTAAATTATGAATATGTATTATTAAGTTACCTAAAATAGATTATACATAATATTTTATACCTAAAATAGATTGTAAGATTATTATTTAATGGAATGAAAGCAAAGGGAAAAGACATCGAGCCTATTCATATTTCAACCAATTTTTTCTCAAAACTTTGACATGATATCAGAGCCAAATTTTTGCCCTAGCCATCGGTACNATAGATTGTAAGATTATTATTTAATGGAATGAAAGCAAAGGGAAAAGACATCGAGCCTATTCATATTTCAACATATTTTTTCTCAAAACTTTGACATGATATCAGAGCCAAATTTTTGCCCTAGCTATCGGTAGTCGTTGGAGGACCGTTAAGACTCCCTTCCCGCTGGCCTTCTTGCCCGAAGGGAAGAACTATTTCTTTACCTTGATTCCCCAACTAACATGGTATCAGAGACGATCAATCTCTTCAATAATAATGCAGACTCATCTTCTTGAATGGTTTAGTCTCTGCATTAACGAGGCCTCCAACCCACAAACCTGCCTCCAAACCCTAGCCTTTGTGAGAGCCCTATTTGCTAACCCTAATTCCTCCGACTCTAGTCGCCACGTGACCATTGACGCTCTCTGCCATTTGCTTTACTCTGGCAACGCCGATTTCACCTTCTCTCGTTGCGTTGTTAAGTTCCTAGGCAACGCTACAGCTNCGCCTCCAAACCCTAGCCTTTGTGAGAGCCCTATTTGCTAACCCTAATTCCTCCGACTCTAGTCGCCACGTGGCCATTGACGCTCTCTGCCATTTGCTTTACCCTGGCAACGCCGATTTCACCTTCTCTCGTTGCGTTGTTAAGTTCCTAGGCAACGCTGCAGCTCTACGGAACCTTCGCACCCTCAATCATCGAACTTCTTCGACCTTTTCTTGACGACAATGAAAAACTTGCGGCAGATGCGCTTTCTACCCTCGCTTATGTGGATGGCTTTTTACTGGACGAAGTTCTAGTGCTTTCTCTTGCTTCGAACCCGCTTCTCTCTATCAGGCCGATGCTTGTAAAGCTGCTAGTTTCTTGTTTGGAAGGGAATATGAGAAGTATCGTGGTTATGAAACCGCATGTTACGATTCAAGTGCTGCTAGGATTCACTGAGGATCTCCATCCACTGATAAGGTCAAAAGCAATTGATGGC
>JXCR01107856.1:0-10246 GCA_002079205.1 Phalaenopsis hybrid cultivar | reverse complement strand
TCCAGGATAGTGTTATGATAGATGTACTCCTTTAGTTTTTTCCAATGAAAATTGCATTTTTTTCCCCTGATCATTGTTTGTTTTTATGCGATATGGTCTCTTGGTTTCAATTTATATTTTCCCCTCCCAGCATTAATTTAATTTGCTATTGGCTACCTGGATGCATCAAGCAGCTGAGCCAACATATATGCTTGTAGGGCCATTTAATATTAGTCAACCCATTTTATCTCAAAATATGAGGAAACATAAGAGCTTTTTGGTTCTTGGAAAGGCAAGTTTCATAATGGAAAGAAGCATTGAAGTTACATTGAGTGGAAAGAAAGAGGAAGGGAGAGGGAGAAAAGGGTAGGGAAGGTGCTATCTTATTGATGCCCTTACACTATAACTTGTGTAGAGCCAGGAAGGAGAAAGAGATATTGACCGGGTGGGGGAAAAATGCATATTTTTCACAGAGTTATTTTACTTTAGGACCGAAACGGAATTTTTTGAAAAGAAAAATAATGTTGAAGGTTTTATAAGGTGAAATAAAATGAGTCATACTGTAAAATGTTTTTGATTTTACTCGCCATACGGTTGATTTGTTTTCTCATCTTTATTTTCTCTTGTTTCCTTGTTGAGCCCCATTGATCTCACCTTATGTTTCATGGTAAAATTTGAATTTCCCATTTATATTTTTCCTAGTTTTCTTTATATGTACTCTGAACCGATTTAAAATTAGATTGGTGAAGTTGTTGATGGACCAGGAGATGAAAGCAATAGGCCGTTACTTGGTGGTATTCAGTATGATTATGGTATGTTTCATTTTTTTTAGAAAGTTGAAGCTATAATTGCGTATGCATTACCATTGCATTTTTTTTTTCTGATCTTTAGTTTTTGATGTTGAACTTGGTGATGGTGACCCCATTCGTAAGCTGCCATACAACCGAGGAGGTAATTTCCTTATTTGATGTTTTATATTTCATTACTAATTACATTTTTTTGTGATTTCATGTGTCTCTGCATTATCACCATTGTCGTTCATTTAATGAACATTTCCTTTGCTTTTTTTAATTTTTCATAAGCCTTCATAATTTGTAATCTTCTCTTTTGAAGCATTATATCAGATGTTACACCTAAATGTAATCCATACAACACCTTTTTGAAACATAATCTAATTATAGTTAACAAGCATTACGAAGGTACAAGAAGTGAACCCCACCATATAATCTTCTCACTGTGAAATTCAAGAATCAGGAGCATTTTCACGAATTTGATTCTGTTTGCTATAGCCAAATTTTTGTTGATATTTAGATCTGGAGCTGAGATTTCTTATGGCTCTAAGCCTCTTCGTTAATTATTCCTGTCATTTGTGGGAGAGCACTATTGATGGAAATGTTTCCTTAACAAAGCATAAGATTGTTATAAGGAAATGTATGTACGTAAGGCAGTTATAAAAAATTGCCATATTAACATCTAAATAAAAAACATACAAGCTAAGGTAACATGATGAATGAGTAGAAAATATCTTTCTGAGAGAGAGATTCATGAAAGCTCTCATTTATGTTCCCTAGCTTGTAGCGTAGTAATACGGTCAATGACCATAAATTTTTTAAATCCCTTTTGAAAGTAGGATTTGAACGTTGCTATTTACTTGGGATTCAGTACTTAGTAAACTACCATATAAAGAAGATCTACTCAGAATCCTTGGCTTATGCAACCTCAACATTAGAAAGGGAATGAGTGCCTCAAACAGTTGGACGAATTGTAGCAATGTTCTTCGATACAATGACAATTTGATATCTTACTTCAGCCTTTGTACAATAAGAGGAGACTTTCTATAATCATATTTAGATTATGTTCTGACTTTCTGTGTATGCCTATATTGAAGGTAGAGTTGCTTCCCCACTAGAGAAGATAGGTTTTAATTATCTGTATGCTCCCATTGTTTCTGATTGTTAAAGTCACTTATAGATGCTTTTTATAGTTTTGCATGAGCTTTGATGCATTCAAAGCAATTATTACCATTTGGTTAAGGTATGGTACAAGGTATGCATTCAAATATTCCATTCTGCTAGTAATAACAAGAGAGAAGGACAATTTTGGCCTCGTTATCTAGAGGCATAATAAGATCGATTTCAACTTTAATTCTAACCCGATCATTTTAGAAAGTTGACAGGTTGTACTATCATTTTGCAGGGGTTTGCCTATAATAGTACTTAAGAGAGGAATATAATGCAAAGTAATTGAAATAGTGTGGTTGAGGTTGAGGAAGAACACCAATCGCCAAAACATGCGAGAGAAGTGCTTTGGTGCGAGATGTTAGAAGCCAGGGGAGCTAATATTAAACATAGAAGAAATACACAAATTACGCCGACAATAAGGCCCAAACACTTCTTAGAATGCAGGACTACATGGGTGAACCTAAGCAATCACTGTTGGACGAATAAGAGAAATGGATAGATGTCATGACTTGAACCAAAACTTATAATTGATTAAGGCAAGAATAGACGGTCGGAAGGTAGAATTAAATTTTCTATTATTCTAATTGTATCCCTCACAATTTTTAATTATGTCACTCAAATATTTATAAAAGAACCACTAAAGAAAATAATTTAAATAACATTTTAAAAGTTTTACCTTTCTGATTGTTGTTCTGGTCTCTTTCACACATTAAATCTTCTAGTATTCATCTTATTTAAAATTTTAAATCTGAAAAAATTATTAAAATAATATAATGAGTTAGTTAAAATAATACATTGGAGCAACCACCCTTTTAAACAATAGTAACTCAGGGAAAAGAAAGCAATATGTATTTGGGTTTTTTATATTTAACTCTAGAAATCTTATATAATTTATTGCATGTGCCCATGATATTTACTTATTGAAAATAACTTTAACTTTTATATACATTAACTTTAACTTTACTTTCTAAATTTTAGTATTTAACTTTTCTTTTATTTATACCCGTCACTTTCACGTCCATTTTAGGAGTACCATCAAAACATACCTAACACACCCATTGACACAACGGTTCGTGATCTAATTTATACGATTGTCTGAGATGGGCATGTGCCTACTTTCCCCTGGCCGAAATTTTTCATCGACACAACAATTAACAATTTAAATATCATAATTGTCTGGGATAGTAGGATGACATCCACACATGCGAGTATATTGGCGTCCTCAGCCTGTACTATAAGAGGGTGAATTTTTTTATTTACATACAAACATATATGTCTATTACATAACTTTCATATGAGACAACTTATATTTCTCTACTAAATATAATGCAATTTATAGTTATCAGGATTTAAGCTTTCAAGGAATCCTTAACTTTCAATGAATACATAACTTTCGTATGAGACAAGTTATATTTAGTTAGGATTTAAGCTTTATAAGTGTCAGGTTGAAAAGAGAAAAAGAAAGCTGTGTCATTATAGGCGAGTAATTGTTTTATTATATTTATTAAATTGATGTTTTAGTAAATAAAGACATGCCTTATTGCTTCAGGCACATGTTTCTATGATTATATGTATGTTGTAAGTTAAAAGAATCATTTAAATGAATTAAATAAAATGATAAAAAAAGGGAAAATGATTGTTCAATAATTTTAATAGGAAGTAGTTAAAGGACATGAAATTTAAAAACTTATGCTATTCAAGATTGCCCTTATATGGTGACAGGAGGCGACACACTTGCGTACAAAAAAAAAATGAAAATGATATATGTGTACTTTCAGGTATAAAATTTTGAGGGTACCTATGTGTATGATGAGAATTTTGATTTCTTAAATTGGTTAAAAATTGTAAAACTTAAATTGAAACACGAAGAGTTAAATTAAAGTTGTAAATTTATTGATTTATTAATAAATTGCACTGTTGAGATATTCATGCATAATATTTGCATATTAATTTAATGCATATTAATTTAATACACAATAAATACATATAATTGATCCCTTGGTGGTGTAAAACCTACTGTTGAATTTAGTTGTTTCTTTCAAGAAAAATCGTATATTGATGTTCAGGAGGGATTTAGTTTGCGGTAGGAGTACTACTGCTGATATGTGTAATGTTGTGTGTTTTGGTTGTATTTATTGTACTATTTACTTTTGAGTGGAGATACTATTATGTGTTGGTTTGAGATAATTTACTTGCAAATTATAATTTTATTTCTGGATGATTTAAATTTTTATTTAGTATACATTGTAGTTTTTAGTGATTTTTTATTATTGGAAGTTATGATGGAGTATTAAATGATTTGAAAGAAATGTTAATATCATCTGACCGTTGTTTATGACTTGGTTAATTTTATGCTATCAGGTTGGGTCATGAGAATAAATGCTAGGAAGGGAATATTAAACGTTAATGATTAGTAGCTCAAAAGTAATGAATATTTAAGGAGGTTTCAAAGGTTCAAAATTAAAATTTAAATTTGAATATTATTCATGAGTGAAATGGTTGCAAGTTGGAGGTAGAATGCCTTAGGATCTCTTAGGTTTGTCATATTGAGTATAAGATCAGATCTGATATATCACTATTAAAGAGCTTTGAGTCATGATCTCTATGGAGCCCAAGTAGCAACCATGGGTTTTTTTCTATCAAGTATCCTGAGGAAACCATTGCGTATGTTTTAAAAATATGCTTTGAAGATTAACATTATGTTATTGTTAGCATTTGTTATATTAGTTTTTGTTGGGTAGTTTTCAGATTTTCACTTATGGTTCATGTATCAGACATGTTTAAAAAGTGCTCAGAGGCATGGTATAACAAAAATTTTAGTGACTTTAATTATGAAACAAATAAGCACCTTTAGGACTCATGAGTTTTTTTGTTTTTTTTAAATTCACTTGAGGGTTGTTTGATTTGCTCGAAAAGAATTACTATGCGAAAGGAATGCATGATAATTGAAATGTAGTGTCTTTGAATTTATTAAGTGATTATAAGGGTATTAGGTAAATTGGTTTAACTAATCACAGATATTACACTTGTTGGATGTATTATACTATTCAGTTTTATAGTCATACTTAGGTAGTTACATCTCCAAAATAATTTTTCACCATATAAAGATATGGATATATCAAATTACAAAACACTATTTAAATAGGATTTTTCCAAATAATAAACATGGAGCAATGGTTTATGTTGGAGTTTGCTAACTTATTTGAATTTATCTGCTGGTTTTAGTAACGACATCGAACCAGTGTCGGAGAGGTGGAAATTTCGTCGGAGGATGGATTGCGGTTGCGGTGAAGGCTGGAGAGGTGGGGTTGCTGTGGAAGTAGGACAACATGTTGGCAATAGTGACGGCGTCAAACTGCAACTGGAGAGTGCAGGAACGTCATCAGATGCTGGATTCTGAAACGCCAGTAAGGAAATAGAAGTATGGCATAATAAATCCCTCGGCGGAGTCGAGATATAGCCGGAGCACCACTCGGACGAGGGACAGCCGGAGCACTATCTCGATGTCAGATACAACCCTCGAAGGGAAAATACCACGGCTAAAATCTGAACTCATATATAAAAAAACAAGACCTTAACTCAAAGCACAAACTCTCATGTTTAAAGCGACGNTTGCGGTTGCGGTGAAGGCTGGAGAGGTGGGGTTGCTGTGGAAGTAGGACAACATGTTGGCAATAGTGACGGTGTCAAACTGCAACTGGAGAGTGCAGGAACGTCATCAGATGCTGGATTCTGAAATGCCAGTAAGGAAATAGAAGTATGGCATAATAAATCCCTCGGCGGAGTCGAGATATAGCCGGAGCACCACTCGGACGAGGGACAGCCGGAGCACTACCTCGATGTCAGATACAACCCTCGAAGGGAAAATACCACGGCTAAAATCTGAATTCATATATAAAAATACAAGACCTTAACTCAAAGCACAAACTCTCATGTTTAAAGCGACATGACATTTCTTAGGAAACATTTAAAATAAGGAACACAAAAATCAGATTTCAGATTTTAGGAAAGGCTTTTGAAATAGTAAAGGAGAATAAAAAATAGATATCATATTTTAGGAAAATACCTTTTAAATTAAAGGGAAAATAAAATCAAATCTCATATTTTAGGAAATGATTTAAATTTAGAAAATACTTAGGAAGCAAAGGTGAGGGGGCGAGAAAGGAAAGGAGAGAAAAGGAAAGGAGGAAAAAAATGGAAAGAGGGAAGAGGAGAGAGAACGAAGGAGGGGGTTGCAGCACCCCTCCCTTGAGGACCAGCTGGTCCTTCGAGCCTCACATCAGTCCCTCGAGGTTGGAGGAGCTTCGACCTAATTTGTTGAAGCTTCTGGCTCACTGTCTTCNAACGAAGGAGGGGGTTGCAGCACCCCTCCCTTGAGGACCAGCTGGTCCTTCGAGCCTCACATCAGTCCCTCGGGGTTGGAGGAGCTTCGACCTAATCTGTTGAAGCTTCTGGCTCACTGTCTTTAATCCTCGTATCACCTAGGTCCCACTGTCAACTATACTACCCCCAAAGCACTTACGAGCTTACCTGCACCTCGGTCCACTCTATTGGGATTGAAATTTCCCTCATTGTGGTGGCCATGGTGGTAGAGAATTGAATGTCACTAGAACCGATCCTTCTGCTCTACTAGTAAGGGCTCGTGTCTTCTCGTACTGATCCAAAGGGAGTAGAATGAGGCGTTTGCTGCCTCTGGTGAAGGAATACGTGTTTTTGACTCCATCATGCTAAGTCTTTCGATCAAATTGTCACAATCTTCCTAGGAGAAGGTGGAAGGTNCAAAGGGAGTAGAATGAGGCGTTTGCTGCCTCTGGTGAAGGAATACGTGTTTTTGACTCCATCATGCTAAGTTTTTCGATCAAATTGTCACAATCTTCCTAGGAGAAGGTGGAAGGCATCCATGGTGATCACATCATACTATAACCGGTCCTTCAGCTGACACTTTATTGAGAACTCTACTAAGCATTATCGGTTAATGCTGACCATGTTTTACTTATTTAGCCACGTTAGTGAATATGGTCAAGAATGCCTATGAGTTGTAAGCCTCAGTTTCTCGACAATCTGAGTCGATGCTACATTCTTGTTGCTACCTCCGCCGATGATAAAACTGCATACCTTCACGTTTACTATGCAACGGGTGTGAATAATGTTGTGTCAAAGTCACTGTAGATCCTTTGTGTCTTCAACTTGCAGNGACAATCTGAGTCGATGCTACATTCTTGTTGCTACCTCCGCCGATGATAAAACTGCATACCTTCACGTTTACCATGCAACGGGTGTGAATAATGTTGTGTCGAAGTCACTGTAGATCCTTTGTGTCTTCAACTTGCAAAACCCTTCGAAACACGTGTTTCTCACTCATCAGGTGGAAGTTGATATTCCTCACCCTATTCCTTAGCTTCCTGCTCCTCACTAACCTCTTCCATGACACCCTACTCGATAAAATATACAACTCTGCTATTCGGGCAGCTGGAGGCTATGTGGCCAAATCCATGACATTTGAAGCATCTTCTGGAGGGCACTGTAGTCGGTTTCTTATCATTGGGGGTGACTTTATCTATATCTGAACCATTTTTCTCAACTCTCTGCGGTGTGCTCCTACTGGTATCTCCAACTGTAGGTGGTTGCCTTGCTAGTGGTGGTTGTAGGCTCTGCTTCTGTTGTNGCAGCTGGAGGCTATGTGGCCAAATCCATGACATTTGAAGCATCTTCTGGAGGGCACTGTAGTCGGTTTCTTCTCATTGGGGGTGACTTTATCTATATCTGAACCAATTTTCTCAACTCTCTGCGGTGTGCTCCTACTGGTATCTCCAACTGTAGGTGGTTTCCTTGCTAGTGGTGGTTGTAGGCTCTGCTTCTGTTGCCTTTCTACTTTCAATGCTAGGGTATGGACATCCCCCATCGTCTAGTACGGTTGTAGCTACACTACATCGTTAATACTAGGCTTTAAGCCCCTTAGATATCTGGCTATTGTATTCACTTCTGACTCTGTCAGATCGCACTTCAGTTGTAAGTGGTCGAACTGAGCTGGGAACTCCTCCACTTAAAGGTCTCTCTGCNGTACGGTTGTAGCTACACTACATCGTTAATACTAGGCTTTAAGCCCCTTAGATATCTGGCTATTGTATTCACCTCTGGCTCTGTCAGATCGCACTTCAGTTGTAAGTGGTCGAACTGAGCTGGGAACTCCTCCACTGAAAGGTCTCTCTGGTGTAGATTGTGGAGTTTTAAACATTTATTGGCGGTAATGAGAGGGAAGGTATTTCTTTTGCATGATTTTCTTCATCTTCTTTCACGTGGTAATCTTTTTGTTGTCTTCTCGCCTCTGTCTTTGTACGTTTTCCTACCATCGGGAGGCACTTTTCTTCAATTTAATATCAGCTAATTTGGCCCGCCTCTCTTCGGGCACCTCTTTGTACTCGAAAATCTGCTCAACTACCTATAACTATTCAATAAATTCCTTGGGGGAGGGATGCAGGTATCCCTCTTTAGGTCTTCTCTAACATTGGATTTCTAAACGTCGTGACCTATCTTCTTCATCGCTGAAATTATCCCTATGGAAGGGATTCAGATTCCCTTCTCTTTCTCCCCTTCAATCTAACTTCTTTTTGCATCATTTTTTCGATCTCTGCAATTCTTTGTTGGAGGCAACAGAGTTATTAATGTATCTCTTTCCGTGTAAGCTCGGGCATATTTCTCATTAGCGGTATGGTTGAAGGTTTTGGGGTCTGTGAAAGGAAAAACAATAAGGAAAAAGAAAGAAGNACAGAGTTATTAATGTATCTCTTTCCGTGTAAGCTCGGGCATATTTCTCATTAGCGGTATGGTTGAAGGTTTGGGGTCTGTGAAAGGAAAAACAATAAGGAAAAAGAAAGAAGGAAAAAAATGAAAGAAAAAAAATTTGTGTGGTGGATTAGGTAGGGAAGATGCTAAAAAGTCTAGGAGGAGGCTAGGGTTGGGCTATCTCTGATACTAAATAATACCGGAGTTAACTCAAACCATGACACAAGACACAATTTCACTAATAACTTGAACACAGTTACAATGATGACTTGAAAGAAAAAAAAAAGACAATGTGTAAGCTAAAGCATAAGACAACAACAAACAAAAACACAACAAGCTCGACGAGGAGGGAGTTTGGAGTGGTAGTAGGCACTAACAAAGGCCTGGGGGATGTGGGGCTATTGTGGAAAAAGTAGGACAATAGATTGGCGATAGTAAAGACGTTGAACCGCAGCTGGAGAGGTGCAGGAACGTCGGGGGTTGGATTGACGGATCCAATGAAGGACAGAGAGGTGGGGTTGTTGTCGAAGAGTAGGATAGCAGGTTGGCGATAGTAACGACGCTGAATCACAGCTGGAGAGGTGTATTAACGTTGTCGGAGGCTAGATTGGCGGTTGCGGTGAAGGCCGGAGAGGTGGGGCTGCTGTGGAAGAAGTACGACAACAGGTTGTCGATAGTAAAGACGTCAAACTGCAGCTGGAGAGGTGGAAGAATGTCGTCAGAGGCTGGAGGTTGAACTCTGAAATGACAGCAGAGAAACAAAAGTATGATAAAATAAATGCCTCAGCGGGGTCGAGATACAATCAGAGCACCACTAAATATTGTTAATAATAATAAAGTATTTCATTTTTATCATCGCATTTGTAAAAAAGAAGTTGAGAAGACTTTAAAGAAAACTTAGGGTGAAAAGTTTGTAGGACCTGATGATGTCCCAATTGAAGTGTGAAAATATTTAGAAGATTTGGGAGTTTCTTGGCTTACTAACTTCTTAATATTATTTTAAAAACTAAAAAGATGCTTGAGGAGTGGAGGAAAGTATATTAGTCACCATTTTTAAGAATAAAATGAGATGAATAGAGTGTGCAAATTATAAAGGAAATAAATTGATGACTCATACTTTAAAATTTCNTTATTTTAAAAACTAAAAAGATGCTTGAGGAGTGGAGGAAAGTATATTAGTCACCATTTTTAAGAATAAAATAAGATGAATAGAGTGTGCAAATTATAAAGGAAATAAATTGATGACTCATACTTTAAAATTTTGGATGAGGGTAATTTAATATAGGTTAAGGCGTATTATAAAGATTTTTCGGAATCAGTTTGGATTTATATCAAGCATGTCTACTATGGAAGCTATACATTTATTGAGGTTTGATGAAGAAGTACAGAGAGAATAAGATGGATCTACATATGATTTTTATTTATTTTGAAAAAGCTTGTAATAATGTTCCAATAGATATTCTTTGGAGAGTTTAGAGAAAAAGGTGTTTATATGATTTATATTCAAGTCTTTAAAGATATGT
>JXCR01107842.1:0-14279 GCA_002079205.1 Phalaenopsis hybrid cultivar | reverse complement strand
ATTTTAATTTAGAAATTGAAATTTTTGATGCATGGGGATTAGATTTTATGGGACCATTCATGTCTTCATTTGGATATATATATATATTGATTGCGGTGGATTATATTTCAAAATGGATAGAAGCAATCACTTTACCTAGATGTGACGCTCGGAGTGTTTCAAAATTTTTAATTAAAAATATTTGTATAAGATATGAAATACCAAGAGTAATCATTACTAATGGAGGATCTCATTTTAGAAATGCATTAGTTGCAAGATTGGTGGAAAAATATAATATAATACATAAAATTACAACTGTTTATCATCCCCAGACTAGTGGTTTAGCATAAGTATTTAATCGTAAAATTAAGCGAATTTTGAAGAAGAGTATTAATCCTAACAAAATGGATTGGTCTATTAAATTAGATACTGCATTATGGGCATACAAGACAGCTTATAAAACATCTATAGGAATGTCCCCATATAGATTAATTTTTGGGAAGACTTGTCACTTGTCAGTTGAATTGGAACATAAAACTTATTGGTCGATAAAAGAATTTAATTTCAATTTAAAAGAAGCTGGTGAGAAAAGACTATTGCCATTGAATGAGATTGAAGAAATTAGGAATGAATATTACGATAATGCGATGATTTATAAGAAAAAAATGAAAGAATGGCATGATCGGATGATAGTGAAAAGAGAATTTGAACCTGGACATGAAGTTTTATTATATAATACAAGATTAAAATTATTTCATGAAAAATTGAAGTCTAGGTGGAAAGGGCCATTCAGAGTTATAAAAGTCTATCCCTATGGAGCAATCAATATTGAAGATCCCAAAACTAAAAGAATATTTAAAGTGAATGGGCACAGATTGAAACATTATTTTGATGGTAGAAAACCAAATGCTAAAGAGACTATTATGTTGGATCACCTAAAATGAGACTGGGAATGTCGGGCTGACGACATTAAACTAAGCGCTTTGTGAGAGGCAACCCATATGTATCATTGTTTACTTTGATTTTTGAGTTTTTATTTAAAATCTTATATGTATGTTTATGTTTATGTTTATGTCTTTATGTAATCTTTGTATTTGAGAAAAATGTTTAGAAACATCTTTTTTGCTTAATGTTGTGAAAAGACTGAGAATTTATTTGATCAAAATCGAAATGGCCAAAATTTTAGAACTGGTGCATGATGCGCCGAATTCCAGAGAGCTAGCACATGATGCGCCAGATCGGCCCATGATGCGCTGCGGACTTAAAACATTTCAAATGGCGGTTTTTAGTGATTTTTGGTTGGGACACCTTCAAATAACTTCTAAAAATCAACTCCAAAACATATTTCAAGGGGGAAAACAATGGAAGAGTCGCCACTTTCAATTCTTATGGCTTCCCACTCTAGAAACTCCCCTAGATTTGAAATTTTCAACAGCAGAAAGTTCATAAGTTTCGACGCACAAAAGTTGCATGATCGAGTTATAATAAAGAAAATGCTTATTAAAGAGAGGGGATTTGTGAATCGAGGATTCAACACTCTGAATACTCGAGTCTAAGAAGTTATTGCGCAGAGGCGTTAGGAAGTGCTTTGCTACACTACTGACGTTGTAGTCATCCCTGTGGTGAAAGAATTTTATGCAAATCTTCATGGGATCAACCAAGGAATGATCTACTTACGAGGCAGGTTTGTGCAGTTCACTCCTTCAAGAATCAATGAAATGTTTATAATCGAGAATGTGTTTCTTTGCCACTATGCAAATTTTACCCCTATAAGAGACAACATGGATGAACTCTACCGTTATCTTACGGATGAAGATGCTAATTGGGAAGCCCGAGATGATGGGAATGGGAGTTTTTCTGCATCATTGTTAAATCATACTTCAAAGGCATGGCATTTCTTCATTTCCTCGAAATTACTGCCTACTATGAAAATTAGTAAGGTCACTAAGGAGAGTGTTATCCTGAACTATTGTATTCAAACTGGAAAACCCATTGATATTCGAGCCATAATTGTAAAATCAATTTTTAGTTTCATCGTGAATGGATATGCAACTAGATTGGGACATCCATCTACTATTTTCCAACTCTGCAGTCAATCGCAAGTACTTTATGAAAGTTGGGAGAAAGTACTACTGCCTTAGAAGTCGATTGATCCTGAAGTCCACTGCAGTGGCATTGGAATGGAAGATGAAAATGATATGAATGTACTAATGGATCAAGGATGCCAGAATTCATCACCTATTCAGCCTTATTACAACTCGAGTGCACTTTCAAAGAGAATCAAGAAGATAGAGAAAGAGGTGCATAATCTTATGCAAGCAATTAAGAATATTTCTGAAATGTTGAATCACCTAGATTAGAGACTAAAGGAACATTTTGAACATACAGGGCGTATTGAATATGGTTTGGTACGTATGTTCAAGAAGAATGCGTGGATTGAGGAGGAAAGTTCAACTGATGAATTTCTAATTTAGGCCCTTCTACAATCTGTATGTGCACTACTAGTCTATAGGAGATATTCAGGAGCACGAGAGTGAAGAAGATGTTTAAAGTTGAGTTAAGCACGGAATGTTTTGTCTAGTATTGTTTGTTTTAGTTTGTTATGTTAGATTACCTTTACTTTCTATTGTTGCACTATCTATGTTTATTGCTTTGAAGTTTGATGTTTAGATTTTAGTGTTAGGACGTTGGTTTGTTTTAGAACACTAAATTTTTATGTGTTGGCTTGAAAAATGTTAGTTTGTAATAACGCAGATTTCGTATATAAATAGGAGTTTTGTGTTATTTGTGAAAATTTGGTGTCAGTTTGATATTTAATTATGATTAGAAAGGTTTATTTGAGTTAAATAGAGGTTGACGTAAAGCGGTACGGAGCAGATTTCTGCAGACACTGAGATTTGGCAAAAATACGCTATGGCGCATGATACGCCAACTTACAGAGCCTTGGCGCATGATGCGCCAAAGGTCTGTACACGCCATATTGGCTAAAAAAACGTGAAATCGCACGAAAACCTCCATTTTTGTCGCTTGGTCGTCTTCCACCTCCAACCTTTAGTTTAGGACATCACATTGCGGGCTAAGGAGAAAATTTAGAGGCCAAAAATCATAGATTTCATCTTTTCTTGGTAAGAGCTTCACTTTAACTTAGAAATTTTTTATTTTCACCATGGATTTTGGGAGATCTGAAAAATGGGATTTTTGATGAAAATGCTTTAAGAAAACTCATGGTGAAAAGTTTCTTGCCAAATAATCTTGCTTAGAGAGTTAGATTTGCGATTTAGTAATTTATTTGGAATTTATTTGGATTTTCGTAGAATCTCTGATGGCTCTTCGCACAAAAAAAGGAAGAACGTCCGGCGAATTTGATGCTTGAAAGTTCGTTAATTTCAAGGCCCAACACTATTACAATACACAAATTGAGGCCCAGATATTGATCCAGGAAAGAGCGTTTGCGAACCCGGGAGGCAAGGTTGAAAGGTTGATTCTCGCCAGAAATTGGGAGCGATCTGCTACTTCACTATTGTAGTGATCGTCCCGATGGTTCGTGATTTCTATGCCAACCTAAGGTTCACTACAGAAGATCATATTTTGGTGAGAGGTACGCAAGTTGAGTTTACCTCCGAAAGGATTAATGTCTTATATGGGCTGAGGAATGTCTTCCATGATGAATATGTCGCTTTTATTATCATTGATTCATCACTATAAGAAGTCATTGCCTTTTTTACTGATGGAAGAGGGGAGTGGAAAATAAAGAATAACAAAATAGTTAACTTCCCCACTTCCATGCTGATGATTCAGTCCAAAGTATAGCATCACTTCATCTCTGCCAGACTTTTACCTACAAATCATCTTGTTGATGTTACAAAGAATCGAGCTATGTTGAACTATTGCATTCAAAACATGAAGACAATAGATGTTGATGTGTTTATAGTTCATCAAGCTCAGAGTATTGCTGATAGTGCTACTGCTAGAGGCTTGGGATATCATGCCCTGATTTTCACTTTATGTGAGCAATCAGGAGTTGAATCCCATAGAAATGAAGAGAGATTACAACCTCAGAATCTGATTGGGAGGCACATGATTCAAAGAGTAGAATCGTTTGTTGAGTTTATAAGTGGAAGAAGGGATAGGCCCTCTACATCTACTGCAGAGGCATCTACTTCTAGTTATGCATCGTTGGAAGGTATTATGGACCAGCTCATGATTCAACAATATGATATCATTAATATACAGACTCGGTTTGGCGAGATAGAAGCAAGGAATGGATATAATGATGAATATAAGCAGAGGAGAGTTCAGCATGATATAGATTTTCAAAATGCTATGGTTAGACACTTCATGGGTAAACCTAATGTGAACTTTCCTACTTTCCCCAGCTTTGTTCCATGTGCTCACATTCGTGATGAAGATGAAGAGGCAAGAGAAGAAGAAGATGATGATGATGATGATTATGGTGAGGAAGGAGATGAGAACTGACAGTTTAGTTTAAGTTTGATTTGATATTATGTGTTGTTAATATATTTATTTGTACTCTGTTGCACTTTTATTTGAGACTTGTTGGATTTAAGATTTTTATGTTGTGTTATGAACCTGTAATTTGTAATAGTAAGAGTAGACTTTTTTACTTTTCAATTTTTGTTTTAGTATTTTCAGTTTGAGCTTGTTGAATGTGTAGTATTTTCAGTTTTTGTTTTTCAGTTTTAGTATTTTATGTTTTAATTCCCAACAAATTCTTTAGAATATATTATGATTTATTTAACGCTTTAAAGCATATATGTAGTTATACAGAACCAATTTCATGTTCATAAATCCTCTATAAGTTAGTTTTTATTTTTATGCATTTACTGTTTTTTTTCACCAACTAAAATTTTGTACTAAAATATTTTAAAAATCGTTTAAAAATTTAAGTTTGGGGGAAAGAAAATTTTCTTTTGAAATGGAGAAAATTAAATTTTGNGCTTTGTTCCCTATGCTCCCATTCGTGATGAAGATGAAGAGGCAAGAGAAGAAGAAGATGATGATGATGGTGGTGGTGGTGAGGAAGTAGATGAGAACTGATAGTTTAGTTTAAGTTTGATTTGATATTATGTGTTGTTTATATATTTATTTGTCCTCTATTGCACTTTAATTTGAGACTTGTTGAATTTAAGATTTTTTATGTTGTGTTGTGGACCTGTAATTTGTAATAATAAGAGTAGACTTTTTTTCTTTTCAATTTTTGTTTTAGTATTTTCAGTTTGAGCTTGTTGAATGTGTAGTATTTTTAGTTTTTGTTTTTCAGTTTTAGTATTTATGTTTTAACTCCCAACAAATTCTTTAGAATATATTATGTTTTGTTTAATGCTTTAAAGCATATATATAGTTTTACAGTTAATACTTGCAGTATACAGAACCAATTTCATATTCAGAAATCCTCTACAAGTTAGTTTTTATTTTCATGCATTTACTGTTTTCTTTCACCAACTAAAATTTTGTACTAAAATATTTTTAAAATCATTTAAAAATTTAAGTTTGGGGGGAAAGAAAATTTTCTTTTAAAATGGAGAAAACTAAATTTTATTTGTCTTTAAGTAACTATATTTTTTAAAAAATTAATTTAACATGGCATGGGATATCAAGATTTAACTTTAAATGACTATACTTATATTTATAAATATTATAGTAAATTTAGGTAAAAAGTTTTTAATAATAAGGGTCAATTCTAAAGTTAAAGATATTTTGTATGATAAGATAAGACTATGTTTTTCTATTTTAAGTAAAGGAAAATTATATTTTTGAAGTGTTAAGAATTTTAGAGTTTCATGTAAGAAGAAAGGAATGAGGCTTTATGGAAAATCATAAACTAGTATGACTTTATTAAGTAAGGAGAGGTGTGGAGTTTTAACTTTAAGAAGGGGGTAGTGAAATTCAAAACTATTAAAGGCTATCCAGATATAGTAATCCTCGTCTGAAAAAGGAAAAAGAAAAAAAGGGGGGATTAAAAAGATCCTAAAAGAAAAAAGAGGAAGAAAAAGAAAAGAAAAAAATGGGTGAGGAGAAGCTTAAGGAGATGACTAATCAAAAATTGGTTTCACTTGAATCAACTTAAGAAAGGACATTTATTTCACTTTCTAAACTTGTATTGAAGTATTAGTAGCATTCCTAGTAAAATTTTCTAAATGTCCTTAGCATGACAAATTGCAATTCTTCTTGAAATGAATGGAGATTCAGAAATCTTAAAGTTGATTACTAGATATTCCTAGAATTGGAGTTTGAACCTATGTTATTAAAGGTTTTTCTTAATTTTTGTTATTTTATTTATTGAACAAAAGTATAGAAGTGATAAGTTAATCTCTATCCTAAAGTCATATGCTCTTATGTAATAAAAGTATCATTGATATACAGTTTTAAGTACCATTTTTATGCCTATTTTTTGTGATATTGCACTCTAAAGAAATGTATTTTTTAGTTTTTGTTGCAAGTTTATCATTTTTAAGTATTTGGAGCAAAAATGACAAAAAGAGCAAAATTTAGAGCAAAAATAGCCAATTTTGGGGTTTGGCGCATGATGCGCCAAAATACAAAGCGCTAGCGCATGATGTACCAGATCGGTGCATGATGCGCCAGGTGCGACTTTTTCAAATTAAGGCGGATCGAGAAAAATTTTGCGTGAATTTTCAAAGAGACACTTGTTCTAAACACCACATGGAGTGATTCAATGCATCAAGTCACTTTGGAAGGTTCTAATTTGAAGGGGTTTGACTCTTGGATCAAAGAGGCACATCTTTTGAATTCAAAGGTTTGACTTTTGAATTTTGGAGGGAAATTGAAATTCTTTTCAGAGGAGACAGCCCAAAATAAAATCAAGTGGGAGAAGAACTTCAAGAGGGGGGGCAAAAAAAGATAGGTGGCGTGAGAACCAAGAGGGAGAGATAGAGAGAGAAAGTCAAGGGCTTGGAGATTGTCTTCTAGGGTTAAAGAGGAGAGGGAAGGTAAGAGATTTCTTCTTCATTACACTTCTAAGAGAGAATTGAGAGTGACTGTAAAGAGAGAAAGCCTTGGAGAAAACTTTTAGGGATTTTCTTAGAAAGGATTGTGAGATAAGTTGTATTTTTCATATCTTTTGTTTGTAAACTTGTTTTTACATATGAAGTCTGTGTTTTATCGTTTTCTTCTCATGAATTCTGAGTAATCTTCTTTTTTCTTCTCCCTAATTTGAAGAAATGGTTTTGTGAAGAATTGATTTTATTTTCTACGGTTTTAAATGTAGATAATTTGTGATGATTTGAACTCCGATCTTCATTTACTTTGCAATCTCGCCAATTAAATTGTTAAAATGTGTTGACAAACATATGTTCAAAAAGGGGATATGATTTCTACAACAAAAGGAGAATCACATTTAATTTCATGAGAGAGTATGTCATCCATGGAATTAGGTGCAAATAAATAGGAAAATATTCTTCGTTGGATGTAGAATTGGAAAATTTTAAGGTGACAGATTAGAATCCCCAATTTGGTTCAGTTTATTTGAAACTAATGTGAGCATGTTAGCCCTCAGGTGAGGGAGTAATGGGAGCTCTGGAGAAACAGCCGGTATCCTCCCAGCCTAACCACGGAATTAGGGACCAAACTCTGGCTTAATCAATGTTCTTTATAGCACTCGGAAGAGGGTAGAGGATTTGATGGCTCCTATTTGACACAAAATAGTTTTTAAATATATTTTTCAAACGATTTCAATTTCTTCACAAGTCATATTTTCATTGTAAAGGGGAAGAGTGTTTTCTCATACTTGAACTTTTCGTCAACAAAAACCTTTATTTTATTTCAGTAATTTTACTTTTGAAAGTTTAGCATCTAGTTTAACTTAACTGTTGTAGTTGTACATCTGCATATCTAGTAGCATTTCACTTGATTAGTTTAATTTCAAACTTCATACTTTACTTTGTTTCTATTTTTATTTTAATTTAAGAATAGAATATTAATAGCTAGCTTATATATATTTCCAGCTTCCCTGTGGGATCGATATCTATAACTTCATTAGAGCTCTGTATTACATGAACGATATGTATACTTGTGTTATATGTAGAAGGGAATGAGGAGTTTAAAAGATGTTTTAAAGATAAATTATTTTCATTAAAGTTAAATTATTGTTTGGGTTACATTGCATATTTATTATTAATTTAATCTCAAATTTTCGCGCATCACCCACCCAACCAAAGGTTGGGCTTGGGCTGGCCCTGGTGAGGTCCCAAATGTCATAAGCTTGGTCTAAGGACATGGACAAGGTGAGTGGGGTGAGGATTTGGTTGAGGATTTGGGCTTGTCCTGATGAGGTCCAAGGGAACCTTATCCTGGTATGGGGCAAAAGTGAGTTCAACAAACGGACCCCCAATATGTATGGTGTACTTGATAGGTACACCACACATATTGGGGTTGACTGAGTTAGTTAGCTAGATCTCTGAACACTCCAGCAGGTCGAGAATGTGGAGTATCAGACTCGGATCGGATTTGTCGTTGGGGATTTTTGGGACAAAAGTTGCTCAAGAGGGTCAGCTAGCTCGAAGAGAAACTTAATCATGCAACTGAGTGGGGTACACAACCACTTCTATAACATGCTGGAGAAATGGTTATTGGGATCCAATAAAAGGTATCAGTATCCCCTAATAGGTCAATGTTATGTCCATTTCTCATTAGAAAGAAATGTCAAATGGACTTACATTCTAACTAAGAGGGAGACCGGCAAGCTAGAGGAAAGCCATGATTCCATGTTAGAAAGTCCTTACATTCAACTAGCAAAAAAGAACAGATGTTGTCCATCAAAGAATGTCTTATACCAATTTTCAAAAGTTCAATGTCGTGTCCCTGCTTCAATGGGAATGAATGTCGATGGACTTACATCCTAACTAAGATGAAGACAGATAAGCCAAAGGAAAGTCGTGATTCTGTGTCAGGAGGGCCTACATTTAACTAGTAAAAGAGAATGGATGTCTTATATTAATTTTCAAAAGTTTGATGTCGTGTCCCTGCTTCAATAGGAATGAATGTCGATGGACTTACATCCTAACTAAGATGAAGATAGATAAGTCAAAGGAAAGTCGTGATTCAGTGTCAGGAGGGCCTTACATTCAACTAGTAAAAGAGAACAGATATCGTATTCCATCAAAGGAGGTCTTATACCAATTCTCAGATGGTTAATGTTATGTTCTTGCTTCATTAGGAAGGAATGTCAATGAACTTACATCCTAACTAAGAGGAAGATAGTAAGCTGAAGGAAAGTCGTGATTCTGTGTCAATAGGGAATTACATCCAACTAGCAAAAAAGAACGGATGTTGTATTCCATCAAAGGTCATCTTATATCAATTCTCAAAAGTTTGATGTCGTGTCCCTGCATCAGTAAGAAGGAAAGTCGATGAACTTACATCCTAACTAAGAAAAAGGCATGTACGCTAGAGGAAAGCCGTAATTTTGTGTCAGGAGGGCCTTAATCCAACTAGAAAAGGGGAACGGTGTGTGAATTCCAGTTTCTTGAGTTTGAATTCCGACTAGCAGAAGCGAGCAGTTTTAAAATCCTCTTTAATATGCATAAAATCAAGTGTCCAACCTTAAAAAAGAAAAGGCTTAAATTCAATAAACTACGGACCACCAGACAAAACCATTTATAAATCCTCAAAATAGTTAAATTTAAATAAGAAAAAGCCTTCAATAAGTGAAGGAAGCTCAACCGAGCCTTCAAGTTTTTCATAATTTACCAATAACCCAAAGGAAATATCCATAGAATGGACGCTTCCCTAATTCATAACCAACAAAGGAAAAAATCTTATTATCAACTGTAGGAATATGATAAAGATTAAATCACACACACACATATATATATGTTTGTGCGAGAGCGCGTCTGTATGTGTATACATAATAATAATAATAATAATAATAATAATAATAACCAGAGAACATTATAACTAAAGATATCATATATAAAAAGAGTAGCCTAGTAGATATCATATGTAAAAAGCCTAGCCTAGCCTAGCAAAATTTGCTTGGGAGTTATCGCTCTTGAATAATATTATCACTGATGTCAGAACATTAAAATGTTAGACCTAAACTAAAGCCATGTGCGATTGATACCATTCTTATATTCTGAAATTTTTTGTTCAAAATAAGTTTTCGAATATATAAAAACTCAAGAACTAATTCAAAAAAACAAATTTCATTTTTAGTTTTATTTTTGTTTAACAGAATTATTTTTTCTTATAATGAAACTCCAATTTACTTTATCTTGGCAATAGACTAATAATTTAATTTCTTACTGTTACATAAAAATTTAAACACAAAAATAAAATAGAAGAAAGAGATTATTATTTTTACATGAAATAATCCAAAAAGAGAAAATCGCAAGGCATAATCCAGTCAAAATAATCAATTATGTAATTATAAGCATATGTTAACTCTTCTCTAAAATTAGATAATACGAAATTATAAAGCTAATAATCATAAATGTACAAAAGTGATGTAATTATAATAGCCATAATTTGGTAACAACAAATATAATTCTTGGTTACCACGACGATATTTGATCACAATGGTTTAGATGATGATTGTAATAGTGATGATTGGTGACGAAAGCCGTAATTGGAAGTTGTAACAATAGTAGTTGGTCACAAAGTCTGTAATTAGTTGTTACAAAGGCAATAGTTGGCGTAAAGACTGTAGTTCATAACTGCAAAACTTACAGTTGGCCACAGAGGTCTTGTTAGAAGCTGACAGTAATAATCGGCCATAAGAACTTTAGTTGATTGCTACAAAGATAGTGGTCGGTCATGAAGAATGTAGTCAATGGTCGTAATATTAGCAGTTGGTCATAAAAGTCGTAGTTAGAAGTTGTACCAGTAGTTCTTGGCTACAAAGACCGTTGTTTGTTGCTAAAAAGGTCGTTGTTGGTTGCTACAAATGCATTAGTTGGTAATAAAGACCGTAGTCGATGACTACTAACAGTAGCTGACCATACAAATAGTTAGAAGCTATAGCAGTACTAGTTGGTCACAGAGTCTGAAGTCGATGATTGCAATAACAACAGTTGGCCATCGAAGTCATACTTGAGTATTATAACAATTGCGGTTGATCACATACCATAATTGGTTGCTACAAAATTGTAATGGCCCGATCTGGTATTGGTATGGATTATGTAAAACAACATTGACTCTTATCCTCTTCCAAAGTCTCCATCTCAATATAACATTTTTACCTGGTTTACAACATTTATTCCATCCTAGATGCTATCTCTTATTTGCCTTCTTAAATTATGCTGCTTCTATAAAGTTTCTAAATCTATTACATTGCCACAGGATGCTACACGTTGCAAAATACAGACTACAATTTTATTTATAGACTTTCAAGGCATTAGCATTAACCCAAAAAAAATTATATCTTATAATACTAAAAGCTCTTAAGGACATTAAATCTTAATAAAATCCATAACATATTGAACTTCTAGCCAATAAAATAATCATGTCATCAAGAGTGTTTTTATATAAACATAACTGTCATAACTTATTTCATACATAATGCTAACTTCAAATAAAATATATATGATATCAACTAACTGAAATAAAAAAATTCACCACACATTATCCATATATCAATCAATCACCTAATTAGCACAAACAATATATGACCCAAATTTTTCTTAGACTATCTGCCAACTTCTGCATATAATTTGCATATTACTCCATTCTCATCAAAGCATGCCAATCCCACGTAACATAATCTTATTTCTTGCAAAAAATGCAAGCAGTATTTTTTAGCATATCTTCAACTCAAATCAAGGTTTAGCGATTAGACCCATTTCTCAAAATCCATCCCTTAACTAATAATCCCTAAATTAAATTTATTTCTTGCACCCACCATACTTCAGAATTATATATCTTGGAATTAGCGATTTTGAAAATCCTCTAAGCTATTTGTATCTCTCAGAAATAGCTAGACATAATGAAATGCTTATAAGGAAGCATACAACACAAAGGAAAAAAGTTGATCTTCATCACCAACAATCATATCAATATTTATCAAATTTTGAATGAAGAAATTACCCGCATTCAAATGTGATTTAATCGACATGCTTCAATGCATCAAAAGTAGAGCTTATGCTTAGGATATAATTTGCTAAGAGACTGGTCACCAAGAATGGCACTAATTTGAGTTGCAGATCTTCCACAGTTATTTCCTCAGATTTTTGTTAAGATCACTTTTGTCAATCACAAGTGAATCATTAAGATAACCTTTTTCCTTATTGCTCCATTCTATTCCTAGCTGATGAATACATTCATCACATCACACCAAACAAGTGCCTTCATAAGTCCCATCAGACAGACAATATGCATCTTATTTTTCAAAAATCGAAAACTCTTCAAGGTACCGAATTCCTAAATGTTGAACATTATGGCCTTTGTATTTTATATAAACCTTTGATTTAATAATAGTTGTTATGAAGAGTGTGCTTAAGCAATTTTAATGAACTAGAAAATAATTATAAAAGAGATTAATCAAAACAAAAAATAGTATCACAAGTTATGGTTTTAGCTTAAGCCTAAAATCATAAGGGAAGAGAGAGAATCTAAATACTAACAAATAAGTCATAATCCTCGTAAACAATAAAAGGGTACTCATGAGCCTTATCCAAAACCTAAAATGCATCCTCAATAAAGAAAAGAGAAGCACCAAATCTTTCAAATAAGTATCACATAAATTATAAGAGATGATGACATATAATTACAAAGACACTAAGAAAATTATCCACTTTTCAAAATTTATTAAGATGATACTTCGAACAGCCAAAAACAAAATTATGACTTTCTTTTCTTTTTGTCAACTTCTCTCTCATTCTCTATTCTCAATTCTATTTTAACACCACGCAAAAAAAAAATTATGATTGTCTGTCTTATACTTTATCCAATTAAGCTTCTGCAATTCAAATTACATAACCACAAACCCAATGCAAAATTGCCTCTTATAATACTAATTTTAAGTTTTGAAACATTAAGCTTGATGTATAATTCATCATGTAATTTGAATGAATATAAAATCAATTTTCATAAATCAGTAAAATATTTCCAAATTTTCATATAAGACACTTTGATATATACTTCATCATGTAATTCATGAATCTAATTGAGTCAATAAATACAAATATATGGGGAGACCATTGTTTGTCAGAGCAGAAGAGCGACGACGACTGCTAATTTGCCCAATTAATGATAAGGCTGAGAAAGAGCGAAAAAGTCACCTCTAAAACGCCTCCAGTGAAGGCGTTCACAATATTTGAAGTGTAGATAACACAACACAATGTAGATGAAAATGACAAAAGAATCAATAGTAATAAAGGGGGCAAAGGCATTTTAGGCAATAGATGAACGAGGTTGTGGGAAAAGAGAAGAAAACAGTCAAGAGGAACTAGAACCATAAAAAGACAAAAGATGCGATCATTATTAAATCATTTTTATTTTTCTTTATATAATTATCTCCCTGGCTATTTCAAATTTATAAACATATAGACCTATAAAAATCCAAACAAATGAGTCAGCTTGCCCACACAATGAGAATAGATGCATGCATAATCAACTCGAGCTTGTCCATAACATGTGCTCAGCTCATCGCTCAACCTTCACTTATTAACTCGATAAGTCTAATTTGTAAGCTCATTAATGAGCCGAGCTCAAACAGGTTTCATCTACACCACACCCTAATGTTGATGATATTGACAGCTATGTAAGAAAAAGCATTAGTCTATTAAAATGAGCCAATAGAGTGACCAAATACATCCTCTTGTTGATTTTATTAAAAGATATGCAGAGGACCACATATCCCAGCTATAGGTATATGTATATTAAGAGTTGGCAACTCAGTCGTCCATTCACAAATTATTTCTAACTCTTCCAATTCAAACCTACAAAATATACACTTTAGTAAAGAAAAAGAACTCGAGTAAAACACAATGAAATACAAATAAGTTATTCAAACATTCTCATATACAAGGGTAGGTTATATGATGCCAAATTTAAATTAAGCTAAAATGTATGATTATGTAAACTATATGCACAATGATTATAAATTCACTAAGACAAAAAAGTTATGATCAGTTAAACCCATCAAATTCCATAATATGCAATTATAACTAGTCATTACGTTGTAAAATATAACCTCAAATTGAAGATTCAGGTTGCAATTATTTTTGCAAAAACATATTGATTCTCAAAAGTAATAACTTGGCATTCACGCCATGCTCACATGCTAAACACAAATTAATCTATGAGCTTGCTTAGCATCGACC
>JXCR01107840.1:10007-26059 GCA_002079205.1 Phalaenopsis hybrid cultivar | reverse complement strand
GCGAAGTCACGAGGGCAATGGAGTAAACAGGTAGAGGCCGAACGCGGATCGCTAGGGTATACCCGTGGTCCGCGTGTAGTACAAATTAGAAAACACAGTTTGGAAAATGTCCCTCAAATGCGCGAAACAAACACTAAGACGGTGTTTTCAAAACGCCACCGCCCTTATAAGCTGCCCCAAACGGGCCCTAAGTGTGCTCGATTCCTGTGTTTTGAGAATGGACATGAAAACATACCTTCCGATAGATGAAAATTGCAATGTTGAAGCCACCGAAACCTCTACATCGTTCAGAAATTCTTTGGTGATCTCTTTTTTTTCTAGATAAAGTCCATTGCACATCCTTGATCTTGATGTACGAATATTCATATTTACCTACTGAAAGGAATACATAGGATTTAATTTTAGTAGCTGACATAATCACGGAGCTAAAAAAATGTTGATGAAATTGTTTGAAGGACTGAACATTTTAGATAACTTGAACAATATTAATCACTCGAAAATTGATTGATTTAAATTTTAGCTGAGTGACGAGCCAAAATTTTGAATCAAATCTCTTTCTATCCGACCCAAGTTTGGCTAGAAAGCGGAACGTTAACAACCTTCTGTTGTTAGGGCCGTTAAGGATTGATAATGAGCCTAAATTTTTTTTAAAAATTTTTGGATCTAATCTTGTCTGTTACCATAACAACACCAAACTTTGCACAAGTTTAGTTCTTTGGCATTTTATTTTCCAATCGGAAAGCCTACATAAATCTAAGCATTCTCCTCGTCGTAAACCCCATTGCACACCTCAAAATATATTCTTATTAGAATATATTTCATATGATGTAAGAATTTTCACCTCGTCCACCAATGTAAAGTCTAATTTCCATTCCTAAAATAAAAACTTACTTCAAAGTCTAATTTCTAGTTCAAAAATAGAAATTGGTTTTGAAATCTAATTTGCATTGTCAAAATGAGAATTGTGGTAATGTAAATTAGATTTTAAAATGAATTTATCTAATTTACATTTTAATACTGGAAATCAATTTCGAAGTGAATTTCTACTTTGGAAAAAAAAAAACTAGACTTAACAAAGGAGAAAACAGTGAACACTCTTTCATCATATAAAATATTTCTTCGAAGAAAATCTTTTGAGGTGTGCAGTTAATCACATAAAGGGTTGTGATGATAAGAATGCTTAGTTCTATGTTTGGTTTTATAGTTGGAAACAAAATTCAAAACATTTATATCCGTGAAAGGATTGGAGTAGCTACAGTTACAAACAATATTAAAAAGAGACGTCTTGGTGGGTTTAACAAATAGATTTATCTTAAATCCAGACAAACACCAGAAAACTTATTTATTAATTTACACTATTCATTTATACTTTATGTTGTTTTTTTTAATTAATGTTATACTGATTAACGTACGTTGACATACCTACCATCAATATGATATTAAACAATTTGATTTCGATCTGATCGAAGGTAGGTTTGAAAGAAATTTGATCCAAAATTAATTTTCGAGCAATTGTCATAGTTCGAGCTAAACTCACAAACATGTCATATGTATCACATGTATAACATAAACTTTAAATGTCCTAAATTATGAACATGCACAACATAAATTTTTAAAAGTGTTAAGCTCTAAATTCACAGACATACCCTACAAGCGAAATCAAATCGTGAATCGATCCTATTAAATTTCGATCCAACCCGGCATAGATCATTTTTTGGCTTAAGACTTAACTATAGATACACAATTCTACTCCCAAATTATATGTAATTATATATCTAACACATAAACTTGCATCTTCGTAGACATACAATCTTACATGTACATGAAAAATTATATTAAAATGTAAGGTTTAAGTGTAAGAAATAAAAGTACATAGTAATTTAGTGGCATGTATGTAAATATTTTTTAAGCAAATATTTTAGGATTCTAAATTTAAGCATACACAACAATCATCACATTTATACAATAGGCTTCAAAGAGGAAGAAACGAAGGAAAAAAGGTATTCAAAGATCAACAATCCTACAAAGCAAATCAAACAAGACAAGCGCAAGAAATAGACAGATTCTCGAACTAAACTTTCAAATGCCAAAAAAAAGACCAAACAAACCACCAAAACAAAGATAGGAAGGACAATCAACCATGACTCATAACTTAACTGAAAGAAAACACTAAAATCTCATCCTAAATTTTGAATACATAAAGATATATTTAAAATTGGTTGGTTTTTAATGAAGTATGGAATTCATCAGAGCTCAAAATACTAATCTCAGCAACAAGTGAAGATCAAGGAAAATCAAATAAAAGCATAAACATCAATGTTCACTATAAAAAATTCAATCCAACGCAGTTGGATCAATGTAGTAATAAATTCAATTCCAAACAACATTACTATTTTGGTTTTTTTCGAGCTAAAACGTATTACCACTGAAAAAAAAAAGAAAAACAATAAACATATTTAAATAGCGCTAGATAATTAATATTATTACCTATGGAAATTTTCCTCGCTTTTTAAAAGCCCCTTCGGTTAATACCCCGCCAAATGTTAAGTTAGTAAATTACCGACACAATATGGTCGTTAGCCAATGGTATAATGTGTCAGTAATAATAAAAACCATCAGATAAAATACTACTGTTGCTAGGCGACGACATGTCTTATGGTTATACCATCACTAATAACCCAACTATAAACCGCCGCTATATCTCGGAAAATAAAACATTTTCCAATGTATATTTAGGCCATCAGTTTTAACGCTTCCTGTAGTGATAGAAATTAGGAAAAATATAAAGCTGGATAATATAAATTAACACGTAGATAAATATTAAAATTTTAAGATATTCATTAAAATAATTTAAATTTTAGAAATTTAACTTCAAAAATTTCTTCTAACCCTTAAAATTTCTACAATGTATCTAAATTTTTATTTCTAGTTTCTCTCTCTTTAGTTACCTTTTATTTTTTAAGAAAATCATTGCATCCAATGAATGCAAAATATTTTCTCAGGTCAACCCACTCTTTTTAAATGATTAGAGGGTACATGACCTCATATATTACACGTGACACCAGACTCGAGTGCTAACCGATCAACTCAGTCATTACTATGCTCCCAAAAAATAATCAACATTCTTATATACTTTTTAAAATGTATTATTATTAAAAAAAAAAGATCCCTAATTTATTTGATCAAAGGAATCATTGAATTAAATATACATATAATAGAGTTTGATGAGATTGATTGACATTCAAAGGCAAATTATGATGTATCTCTATGAAATGGCACAAGTGGGTGGTTTAGCTGGTGAAGGACCACATCTTAGCAAAGCCTAAATTATAGCTACTCAAGGCAAAGCAAATGCATGCCTTGCAACTTGTGCCTAATTAGTTGGTTAGTTTTAAGGATGAGTAACATGATAGTATACATGTGAGTGCTATTAATGGGTTGTTTACCTAAATATAGAATTTAGTAAATTCTATTAATTAAGATTTAGATATTTGTTTGGCATACAAAACCATTGTTAGTTATATTATAATTAAACTTTTTAAGATTTTGTTTGATAAGACTTAAACTAATCATTTTTTAATCCTAACGAGAATAAGACATTAAGCAGCTTTTCTTTTTCGAGTTGATGCTTATTTAAAGATTGTTTGACATTAAATTTAGTCTTGATTTTTTATCTTTAAGTCATGTTTATTTATAGTATTTTAGTTATTTATTTTTAACTTTTTTTATTTTTAAAAATAAACACTGTGAATAATTCTGTGGTTGTATCATGAATATTTTTAATTTAATAAACATCACCAACAAGCAGTACATATGTTGCCTCTGCCACCAGCAACAATCAGTGAGCGATATAGACACCACATAAATTAAAATTTTCAATATTTAATAAAATTTAAAAAAAAATCACATTTTTAAAAATAATATAAATAAATAGAAATAAAATATATTAATTTTGTAATATGACATACCAAAATATAGGTAGAATGATAAAATAAGCTCTAAATTAGTAAAAAAAATAGCATTTTATTGCTATCAATTATCAAACATAATGTATAAGAAAATGAAAACAATATATTTCCAAGAAACAATAGGAATAATAAGAAGAAGTGGGCGAGGGGAAGATGTTGTAAGTTAACAATAGACAGAGTTGGTGGATTGCATGTGGGGAGCATGACAAGAGTCTCTTGATATCATAAATAGCTACATGATGATATTTGAATTTTGAGGGTGTGGGATTAAAGCCAAACAAATTAGTTAAAATATCATAAGTTATAACTTGCTCAACAGTAAATTGTTGCTCTTGATTTAAAGCAATTAATTATAATGGGATTAATGTCCTCCTTAGAAAAAATGTCACATTAGACTTGCATTATCAAATACTACAAAGTTTCATTTTTATTATATTTATTTATTTATTTGTTACTGGGAAGTATGCAAAATGGTAACTTTAGACCAAATACGACCGGAATTTCATTAGATATATTCTCCAAAAAATGCGGATAACTAAAGGGACATTCGCTTCGGCTTTGTTAGCTGGATTTTTGAACTGTGTCTGATTTTCTTGTGTTTGATTTGCGCATTCGGCAGCCGGAGGTTAAAATCATTACATAACTTTGTGTAGTATCGTGATCGTGCCTACAGTCCTGCTTCTACATCCCGCTTGCGGACTCAGGGCGCCCATACACTGATAACAGTCCCGCTAACTGCAAAGCACTTTCAAAAATATCTTTTTTTTCAAATCAAGCAACTGTTTTTAAAACACCAACTTTTGAACAACAGTTTTCCAACTGAAACTTCAAAACTGAGATTTTGTACAACCACAACAAGAACACACACGCTTCAAAATATGCCAGGCTCTAATTGGGTATTCACAGCCCGTTCCTGCAAACCTCAATTTAGAAAACCTCAGAAGGAGAGAAATGGTACGGTAGTTTCTGAAGTTCATAAAATTCATAACATATAGAAAAAAAAAATTAAATAGATCCCTTATTTGGCAGTGACATGATCCGTTCTGTTCATACCTGCGTCCCCTCTAAAAACAACTAACAATTACATCACAGCACTCCACTAAAATGGAATTTGCAGTTTCCTGCAACTTTCAGCTGCAATGTTTAGTTCAAAATGCCAGCTTTAAAAGTGGTTGTAACATATAGAGAAGAGAATATGTATCCAACCGAAGGTTGCAGCAGATTTCGGAAATCTATAATGATCATGCAGCAGATCGCATAGATAAACTTCATGCATGCAGATTTCTTCTTCTGTTTACGCTGCTGAAAATTAACTTTGAGTAGCATTTGAGCTTTAAGGGTGTGTTTGGGGTAGCGGTGTGGTGAAGTTTGTATTTTACTTATTTTTTCAGAAAATTAGAGTGGAAGGCTGCATTTTGTAACATGATCTAATGACAGAAAGCGATGGTCTGATCTTTTGAAAATAGAAAAAAAACTTGTAATAGCTAACTCAACTTTTTGAACAACAATAATTTCTGCAACAACTTCACAACCATATACTAAATGTTTAAATTGAAATCTAAGGATTAATCTAGAATAATCTTTTGAAGATCCTAGAAATACATGTTACAGTAGTCTTTGAAAAATACTAGAATAATAACTTTGACTTCTGCAATTAACAATATATACAAATTCTAGAGACCAAACAGTAGGAATTGGTTTAAAATATATTAGTGTAATCCTAAGAGAGGTGCTGCTGGTCATGTCTTTAAGTTTATATCAAGCAATAGTTTCCATCTTAGTAGATTTTATCTTATCTTCTTAGTCTTTGCTCTTCCTCAAAAGCTTTATCTGATACTAGAGATAAATGACTACCATACTTAGAGAATAACAAAGAAGGCACAACGGAGCACATGTCTGGGAGGTTGTGGAGAAAGAGATTAAAAACACTCTTTTGTCATCTATCATGCATTAGATTGTGTTGTGTTGGACAATATCTTAAAAGCTAAGTGGGCCAAGTGAGTCTTATATAAGTTTCAAGAGAAGGCTAAGAAGATGTAACTTTAAAAGTTAAGAAGCCAGTTTGATGCTTTAGGGATGAAAGAAAACACATTGGTTTCTGATTATTTTTTCAGAGAAGAGGTAAGAAGTTGAGAGATTTGAATATCATGGAGAACTTTTTGTTGTTGTTATGTTCCTGATTTGATAGTTTTACAACAGCCAGACCTATAAGCTATGATGATTAAGCAAATGTTGGATTCATTGCAAGATTATAAGGAAAAGAAGTGAATCGAAGATATTATTGGATAACTATGTAAAATGGATCTCTAAAAACTAAAAATGATGAAATATATCAAAAAAGGTAAAAGTCAACATTGTAGAGGTCGTGAATAAGAAGGGGATCATCCAATTAAGTGAAGATGAAATAATAATAACAATAACCTTAAAGGATAAGAAAGCTCAACAAAAGTATGTGGTAGAGGACACTTAAACTAGAGGCATGAAAAGCCTCGATTGATATAACTATGGCAATTTTGAGTATTATGATGGAGAACGTAGAGCAACCAAGAATATAATACATGAATGAGTCAATTATGTATAAGAAAAGAGATAGGAATATGACACTTATTGCTAGTATACATGGATACTTTTTTTAAAAAAAAGACAACTCCATTCTTAGACAGTGCTACAAGCAACCCTAAAAATAAAATAAGAAGTTTGAAAACTCGATGAGACAATAAGTGGCAAAGTGTCTTCTAAAGATTAATCAAGATATAAGAAAAAAAGTAAAGATAATATACTTATATGCTTGAAGAGTGAAAAAAATCAATTTATTTTAATGTTTATTTTGTATAAAATACAAAGAGTAGCATCTTTACATAGTTTAAGTGCTTTTTAAAGGACTCTTGGAAAATTATATAGCATTCATTTGAAAATAATTACTTTCTTCTTAATAGATAATATTAGCTACTTGAATGCTAAAATGCTAATGCAACAAAAAGAATTTTCTTTTGCTTAACATTCAAAATGAAATTGCCAAGTGTCTTAAATCATGTTATAAAAGTGCTCTTTGGCTATGCCTTCTTCAACGCAAACATCTTATATTTAGAAGATTTAATTTTCTTTTAAAGAAGGTGATGGTAAGAGAACTACCTTATGGAAAATACCCTACTTAATTGTGCAAAGCATGTTTATTAAGAAAGTATTTTAGAAAAAGCTTTGTAAGGGAGTTGAGTTCCAGAGCTTGAAAGCTACTTAAGCTCATAGACACATTTTTATTATCCAAGCTCACTTAGTAAGAGTAACTATCTCCATCATTCATAAAAGATTATTAATGGTAAACTTGAGTGCATTTCAAAAGGCAAGTTTCAAAAGTCTTAAAGTATTTAGAAGTTTAAAGTTGCTATAGAGAGTGGGACTGAACTTATGATTAATGTTATATTTTTTTATTGAGGAAGAGAATCTATTTCAAAAGATTTTAAAATGCTTATGAAATCAATATAGGATGTAAGCATCTTATAGTTTTGAGATCAACTCAACATAATAGAGTATAAAAAAAAATAAAAATAAAACAAAAAAATAGAATAATACTTAATATGGGTATACAAAAGACAAATGAGATTGTAAAATGAGAGTATCAAAATAAAACAATTTGTGTGAGCTGGGCATACAAAACAAAAGTGAGTATCACAATAAAAGATGAAAGATACAAGACAAAATTAATAACAAAAGGCTACATTCAATGAATTGGTATTGATTTTGATAAGATATTTTCTCTTTCTTGCTTGATTAAAAGATTCAACAATTCATTTCCCTTACGATTCCAAGTAAGTAGAGAATGTATCAATTTGTTATAAAATCTATCTTTTAAAATGGAATCCGAAAAGAAGAAGTTTATAATTAATAACCTTCAAGTTTCAAAGTTAAAGGATAAAAAGGCAAGATTTCAAAGCCAAAAATTGCTCTCTTGCAGTTAATACAAGTGCTATGGACATTGAATAATCAAATAGATAATTGCTTATAAGAGGGACCTCATTAAATGCTTCTTTGAGCATGCTTTTATAACATAAATAAGATGAAGCTATTCTAATTGTTTCTTCCAATGTTGAAGGCTTGATCTACATTGGAAGTAATCAAAAAATGTTTGGAGAGTTCAAGAACTCAATGACTAAAGAGTTTGATATGACCAATATTTGGCTCATAGAATACTACCCGAACTTTGAAATCAATTAAATGAAAGATAAAATATTCATCTCAAGAAATATTATGTAAGAGAGATATCAAAAAAGTTCATGATGGACGATAACTTGCCCTTAATTACTCTTAAAAAAATGTTAATCCAAGCTACTAAAGCACAATGAAAAAGAAAGTATTGATCCATTGTTTTTTAAGAGTTCAATTGGAACATGTACTATTAGGCATGCATAAGTTAGATTTATGTTACGTTGTTAAACTTGTCAGTTATTATATAAAAAAATCAACCATCACCCTCTTGAATGCTACTAAGAGAATTTTGTAATATATTGATGATAAAATTGACTTTTGCTTGGTCTATTCATCATATAATGATTTTAAACTTGTAGGTTATATCAATAGTGACTGAGCTAGAGCGATGGATAATCGAAAAAATATTTTATTAAGTTCATGTTCTTCATGAGAGATGTTGTTATCACTTGGATGTTAAAAAATAATTCATTATCAGTCTTTCTATTTGTAAAGCAGAGTATGGGGCAACATCCTCGTGTGTTTTTCATACCATTTTGCTTCAAAGATTATTAAAAGAATTAAGTTTATCATAAGAAGAAGTAATTAATATTGAAATTTGTAATATGTTTGCAATGACATCAGCTAAGAAACCAAATTTTCATGAAAGAAGAAAGAACGTTGTTAAGATGTATCACTACAAAGAGAATAAATTATATTCCAAGTAGAGCATATGAAGTCTCATGACCAAGCTGCTGATATTTTCATTAAGCCACTCAAATGTAAAAATTTTGTTTGGATACAAAGTTTTTTAGTTTCTAAATCAATCTTAAGTGTGGTTATTGAAAACCAATCATAGTTTAGGTTCATAATTACTTGGACTAGTTGTTTAAAATAGAATCTAAATAAAAAGTAATAATTTATAATTACATTTCAAGGACTTTAGAAATATATTCTTGAATATCCTTTAGAAAAATAAAAAAATTAATTAAATACTTTTAAAATTAATTATAGAGGAAAATTCTAAATTTTTAATTATATCTATGGATTAAAATATGGTGGTAGTATCCTAAAAAAGTTGCACTAATTTAAATAATTGTGAAGTCTTTGATTTTATATCATACAAAGTGATAAATTAAACATGCAGTCTCATCCACTCAAACAAAATTTCTTTATCACGTTAGCCTTTGCCTCACCTCAAAGAATTCTTATTCCAACTCAAGCTTCAATTGATTCACTGATAATTAAAATCATGATTTACAACATAAAGAAATTTCTTAAATTTAAACATTTTGTTGAAGGTTTTAGAAATTCAATTTTATTTTGATAAAAAAACATAATAATATATAAAACAAAGTTTTAAGTTTCATAAATTAGCAAATGAAAATCAATCATAAATTGTAAGAGAAAGCCTTGAAAAGCATAACAAATTTGAATTTATGAATTGATAAACATAGCTCTCCTCACCACTTCTTATTTATCTCCTGCAATTCTAGCTCCACATTTGTCTTTTACTCCATATCCATAATTTTGTGTCAATTAAATCTCACAATCTCATTACTTTTTTTTTAGCCAGAAAACATTCTCAATAGCTTTTATAGTGGATTTTGATTTTTTTTTTCCTTCAATGTATTTGAAATTACTTTGGTAAAAAAGTAAGGACTGTGAGGTTATACAAGGGGAAGTTGTGAGGAATTTAACTATTTTAATTAGCTACCATGTTCATGTTGACCTCATTTGTTGTCAACACACTTCTTTTGGCCCTTGGATAGTTCCTTTCCTTTCCTTAAGTTTCTCCATAGTGCTCCAAGATGGGTGAACATGGCATGGCATGGTTGGTCTTAGCCTAGTCTAGTTAGCTAGCTCTTATATAGGTGGTCAATCATGAACCTGCAGTCCTAAGTCAACCCCACTGTATCATGGCATACTTTATGAAATTAAGAGTCTGGTGGTCAAGACACTTTGGAATTAAGGGAACCCTAGCTTGGCTTGAAAGTAGTTTGATTTAGTGCATGGGTGGCGTAATAGGTTTTTCCTTGGCATAAATCAAAATGAAAGATAAAATCAATTTAAATTCAAAATAAACTTGATTAAATCTAAATTTAAGCATAAATTTGAACTAAGTTTAAGTTAATTTAAAATGAACTCAAAATAAAATTAAAATAAAATTCAATATAAATCTAAAACTAAATGTAATTGAGCCTAAAAGTCTGTTCAAAATCCTTAATTAAATATTAAACATGAACTTTATCTAATTATAAACTAAAGCTAAACCTCAATTCATCGAACAAAAACATGAAATTAAATCAACTTAAAAACAATATAAGTCTATACATAACCTAACATTAAAAACAAACCAATTTAAAACTTAAATTCAATGTAATTCAACATAAACCTAAATCCAAGCTTAAACAAAATAAATATAATTTTTTTTTCATGATAACATGAACTAAAGCCTAAGCAAACCTAAAACTAAAACAAAACTTAAATCCAACCCAACTTAAATTTTTAATTAAATCTTAATTAAACATAAGATTTAAACTAAGGCCCAAAACTAATCAAACTTAAAGCAACTACCCAACTCAACTTAAAATGATCTAAACGTAAGTAAACTTGAAAATTTTTAATTTAAAACTTGAGTCAATCAAAAATAAACTTAATTGAGCTTAACAACCATATGAATTCAAACATAAATACATTTTAAGTTAATCATAAAATTTAATTGAACCTAAAGCAAATCAAAACAATGGTAAAGCTAAAACCAAAACTAACTATAATAANAAAATTTAATTGAACCTAAAGCAAATCAAAACAATGGTAAAGCTAAAACCAAAACTAACTATAATAAAAACTGTCCACCTTATAAGTAAATCCAAGTTAAAACAGAATTCATATTAACCTAACACTAAACTAAACATAAACTAAATCTAATCAAATTAATTGTAATCATGGTTAAACCTTAAATAAAGCTAAATTACATCTTAATCAAACTAAATCAAATCAAACTAAAGCATGGAAAAGCCTAATTTAATCCACATTGCCTGATCTCCCAAATGGCTATCAACTTAAAACCACTTATTATAGGCCAGGTGCATCTAATTCATCTAATTTGGCTAACCCAAGCCTTATTTATCCATGAAGCACAAAATCAAGCACATGAAGAAATTTTTGGGTTAGTTTGGTGTGTCTTGTCGTATCCACCACAAGTATTGGAAGATTTCCACCAAAATGATATGATATATCATTTGAAGAATAATATACTATCCTGAGAGATAAAAATTTAATTTTAAAATAAATATAATCATTTTGATAAGAAAAATCTTTAAGATGCTTAGGTCAATGTAACATATGATTTTTTTCTCTAGCTTACTAGTATAAGATATGATTTATTTTATTCTGAGATATGGTATCACTACAAAGATAAACTTTGTAGTTATTTCAATGTCAAGAATTGTGGACTCCCAAGAATAATTTTAATTTAAATATTGACTCATATTATGCATGATTACAATGCCGGTATTTGTTTCCGTTCATTTTTCTCTTTTTTATTTTAAAAGAAGTCGTCAGCTTGTCGATCATTGTATACTTCCCTCATTCGAATAAATCTTTATCCCAAATCAAATCAGTGATTCGAAGAGGAGATTAATCGAATAATAAGGGACGTAAAACAAAATGACAAACAAGAGAAAAGCATAATGTGGAGAGACCACGTGCGATAAAACTCGCAAAGATAGGTCAAGAATGTCCGCCCAAACAAGATCGGGCAGATGCACCTTGAACCAACATCCGTGAAAAAAGTATCTACGTAGACTATATATAACCAGAGAGACATGTGTATGTACCTAGTTTGGTGTCAATGGCACTTCCAGAGGATTGTATTCCTATAGTTAATTATATATTGAGGGATACCCAAAAATACTCTCGATAAAAAGAGTTTCGTTTTATATTATCATAGACCTAGGGTATACTCGATCAAAAGAAGGTTATTTCGTGTAGGAATGTCCCGATGCTTCATAGCTCAAAGTAAGTCATCGGGCAGAGACTGAGTCTCTCACATCCCAAACGTGTAGTGACTCATCGGCATACTGAGCCCACGAAATAACCATAAATCATCTTGACGAGGATATCTCAACATGTCAAAGCAATTCTGGGTCATAAGGGCAGATGACAAATCATCGTATCCCAAACGGGGGACAGCTCATCGGCATCGGGTCATCAAGATGATATCGATGGAGTCAAAGGAGCGACAGGGCTCAAAAGGGCTCAACAACATGAAGCTAGAACAATTCTATAAAGTAGAGGTAACTGGGTCAGGGTATCACAAACTCATCATCTACAACTACTATGACCCTAAGTCTACCTTGTCGTGAAGGTAGTCGACCCAACACATCCTGAGATCCTCGGTCAGCAATCTGTGAATTGCGTTATCCACCAGAACCTCGATAGCCACTATCAAATTATTGAGGATTTGATAAGCAAAATGAAAAACTTGAGTTTAGCTTTTATCATGAATTTTGATATTCGAGTGTGAATGTGCATTGGATAAAAGATGGTTGAGTTGTCAATAATAAGTTTCAGATGATCTGTATAAAAGTGTCACTTAATATATTATATCATATAAATCAGTAAATTGTTAAAAATGATTTTTTTATTTGGATAAATTGAGCCATTGAATCCCACATTTATAAAATTTTAATTTTAAGTTTTCTTTTTCAAGTAAGGTCTAGCCCAAAAACAGTAGTTATGAAGGGCTCATCTTCCCAACTCAGAAGCGAAGCGCCCACTTCTTCTCCATCGCAGTCCCGTCAACCAGATCAACTGCACCTTCACTTCTGCAGCCGCCGGCAACAATGGAGGACGGCGAATGTAGCAAAGAAGGAGCAGGAGAACACCAGGTCAACCCCCACGACACCGCAAAGCCATCTATTTCACCTCCCTCAGTCGCTTTGCCTCATCTTGTTGTGCCCACCAGGCCTCCTCCGATTGCGAAAAAAGGTACCGATCGTCGGAAGAAAATTTCTTTGAGCGCGAAGCAGAGAAAGTTGGCGGAAGGGAGGCTCGTACTCCTCAACAAGAACTTCTGCCCAGTCCCTTTTTCCCCACCGAAAACCCTAGATTTCTCCGCGCACGAGCAGCTCTTCCGTGAGCTCGGTCTCTGGGAATTTGCACACCTACAGTTCGATGAAGAGGTGCGGCCAGACCTCCTTGCCGATCTGATCGCTTATTATGATTCCTCCAATCATCGGAGCTATGTGCGCAACACTCGGATTTCTGTAACTCGGGTCCATCTTGCTCGAGCCGTCGGGCTGCCGACTAAGAAAGAGAAACGCGATGCTTTTGATGGAAGGGATAGGGTCCAAGAACTAGTTTCTGTAGATGGGGCTTCCAAAGCGCTCTTGGATTTCATTTCTAGCTACATGCTCTTTGATGAAATGTGCATACTGCCTGAGGAAATTATTCAGGCGACTAAACTTGTGAAGGAGGGGGCTCCCTACAAGGTGGATTGGGCAGCAATTATGTGGGTTTTGGTTGAGAAGGAGCTATCAGGGGGCCACGAATCCGGAACTTTTTACTATGCATCTCATCTGCAGCAGTTGATTAAGCACCAACGTCCTCAACTTTTCTTAAAAGAACCAGAGCCTGTGTTTGCTGTGGCTGAGCCTGAGGAAGTGGAAGACATTTCAGTGGCAGATGAGGCGGTTAATATGGCAGAAGATGATGTTAATGCTGCAGACGTCCATTTGACAGAAGAAGAGGGTGATGCTGATATCAGAAAGATGCGGAGCTTGCAGGACATGATGAATGTGGCTTCTGAGGGGCATGATTGTGAGTTTGGTTTGACGTTGGGTGATGATGTGATGGATGATTTTGATGATTGTAAAATGAATGCAGAGAGCGAGTGGCTTGAAGGAGAGAAGAATGAAGGCTTTAAGCAATGCCTGAGGCGCTGTAATTCTAAAGCTTCTGAAAACTTGGATTTTGAGAATTTGGCAGAGATGNTATAATAAAAACTATCCACCCTATAAGTAAATCCAAGTTAAAACAGAATTCATATTAACCTAACACTAAACTGAACCTAAACTAAATCTAATCATATTAATTGTAATCCTAGTTAAACCTTAAGTAAAGCTAAATTACATCTTAATCAAACTAAATCTAATCAAATTAAAGCATGGCAAAGCCTAATTTAACTCACATTGCCTGATCTCCCAAATGGCTATCAACTTAAAACCACTTATTATAGGCCAGGTGCATCTAATTCATCTAATTTGGCTAACCCAAGCCTTATTTATCCATGAAGCACAAAATCAAGCATATGTCCCCTCCTTTGGCTAGACAAGGCATTCACCCTTCAAGTTTGGATGAGAAGAGTTCTCTGGGATCGAACCAAATGAGTTTTTTGGCAAAAGAAATTTTTGGGTTAGTTTGGTGTGTCTTGTCGTATCCACCACAAATATTGGAAGATTTCTACCAAAATGATATGATACATCATTTGAAGAATAATATACTATCCTGAGATATAAAAAATTAATTTTAAAATATATATAATCATTTTGATAAGAAAAATATTTAAGATGCTTAGGTTAATGTAAGAGATGATTTTTTTCTCTAGCTTATAATATAAGATATGATTTATTTTATTGTGAGATATGGTATCACTAGAAAGATAAATTGTTGTAGTTATTTCAATCTCAAGAATTGTGGACTCCCACGAATACTTTTAATTTAAATATTGACTCATATTATGCATGATTACAATGTTGGTATTTGCTTCTGTTCATTTTTCTCTTTTTTATTTTAAAAGAAATCGTCAGCTTATCGATCATTATATACTTTCCTCATTTGAATAAATTTTCATCCCAAATCAAATCACTGATTCGAAGAGGAGAGGAACCGAATAAGAAGAGATGTAAAACAAAATTACAAACAAGAGAAAAAATAGAACGTGGAGAGTCCATGTGCGATAAACCTCGCAAAGATAGATCAAGAATGTCCGCCCAAACAAGATCGAGCAAATGCACCTTGAACCAACATCCGTGAAAAAAGTATCTACGTAGACTACCTATAACCAGAGAGACAGGTGTATGTACCTGCTTTGGTGTCAAGGGCACTCCCAGAGGATTTTATTCCTACTGGTTAATACATATTGGGGGATACCCAAAAATACTCTCGATAAAAGGAGTTTCGTTTTATATTATCACAGACCTAGGGCATACTCGATCAAAGGAAGGTTATTTCGTGTAGGAAAGTCCCAATCCTTCAAAGCTCAAGCTAAGTCATCGGGTAGAGACTGCAAACGTGTAGCGACTCATCGGCAAACTGAGCCCACGAAATAACCATAAATCATCTTGACGGTGATATCTCAACACGTCAAAGTAATTCCGAGTCAAAAGGGCAAATGACAAATCGTCGTATCTCAAACGGGCGACAGCTCATCGGTATCAGACCATCAAGATGATATCGACGAAGTCAAAGGAGCAACATGGCTCAAAGGAGCTCAACAACAGGAAACTAGAACAATTCAATAAGGTAGATGTAACTGGGTCGGGCACCACAGACTCATCATCCACAACTACTAGGACCCTAAGTCTACCCGGTCGTGAAGGTAACCGACCCAACACGTCCTGAGATCTCTGGTCAGCAATCTGTGAATTGCGTTATCCACGAGAACCTCGATAGCCACTATCAAATTATTGAGGATTTGATAAACAAAATGAAAAACTTGAGTTTAGCTTTTACCATGAATTTTGATATTTGAGTGAGAATGTGAATTGGATAAAAGAGGATGGTTGAGTTGTAAAAAATAAGTTTGGGGTGATATGTCTATAATTGTCCCTTAATATATTATATCATATAAATCAGCAAATTGTTAAAAATGATTTTTTTTTTTTTTTTTTTTTT